>JAOCPT020200806.1:0-13820 GCA_026546935.2 Palythoa grandiflora | reverse complement strand
TCCCTCTTCATACAGTATCCATCTGATTTCCGGGTCTGTCATCATATTGATCAGCACTCCACAAGCCGTAAACACAGTCTCCCTCTCCCCAGCGTCCAGCAAAGCAATCATAACTTCGTCCACTATGAAAATGAGCAGTAAACGCTTTGCATTAGGGTGGATTGTCGACTGAGTGTTGATAAACATTTTATCTTTTACTAGACTAAATGTAACAACTAAAACAAGCAGTTTCTCTGCTCACAGCGAACGTTTTGCCTTAAAGAAAAATCAAAAATATTTATACGCTGCCTCCTGAGGTCAAAACTTCTCTCACCTGAACTAGACTGTCAACAGTTTGCACAATGTAAACTAATAAACTAATAGATCGGCTTCATCACCTTCAGGGTAGTAAAGGGTGAGGAGAATTATCCTCAAAGTGAATGTCTCACTTTATAGACAGACCTAACCTATATTTAGACTCCGCCTCCTGTAATCAGAGTAGTAAGGGGTAAGGAGAATTATCCTTAAAGTGAATGTCTCACCTTATAAACAAGTCTAACCTATATTTGGACTCCGCCTCCTGTAATCAGAGTAGTAAGGGGTAAGGAGAATCATCCTTCAAGTTACACCTTGCCTTTTAGAAAGATCTAATCTATATTCAGACTCCGCCTCCCTTTAATCAGAGTAGTAAGGGGTAAGGAGAAATATCCTTCAAGTTAACGCCTTGCCTTTTAGAAAGATCTAATCTATATTCAGACTCTGCCTCCTGTGATCAAAGAAGTAAGGGGTGATTAGAATTACCCTTAAAGTGAATGACTCTCTGTAGAGACAGACCTAACCCAAATTTAGACGCTGCCTTCTTTGGTCAGAGTAGTAATGAGTAAGGAGAACAATCCTTAAAATTAACGTAAATTATTATGTCTCGCCTTATGGCGCAGTGGTAAGATCTCTGCCTTCTAAACATAAGGTCTCGGGTTCAACCCCCGGCTCAGCCAAGTATTGGACATTTGTGTGACCTTCTTTTCCGCCAAAATTGACTCAGCTTTCCATCCTCCCGAGGTCGGTAAAATGCATACCAGCTTCTGCTGGGGGCTAACCTGGGATGGATTAATGTCCCGTCCAGGGGGAGTTAATGACTCTCATCCGCTTAAAATTATGGAAAACGGAGATAAGCACCTGCTCCAATGGGCCACTTTGGCTAGTAAAAGGATTTAGCTTTTATGGAAAGACCTAACCTACATATTAGACACCGCCTCCAGTGATCAGAGTTGTAACAGGTGAGCAGAATTATCCTTAAAGTGAACGTCTTTGCTTAAAGAAAGACCTAACCTATATTTAGATCCTGCCTCCTGTGATCTGAGGAGTAAGGGGTGAGGAGAATTATCCTTGAGTTGAATATCTCGCTTTACTGACAGACCTACCCTACTGTATATTTAGACGCTGCCTTCTGGGGTCAGAGTAGTAAGTGGTGAGGAGAATATTATTAAAGCGAATGTGAATCGTTGCTGTGTCTCGCTTTGTAGAAAGACCTAGCCTTTATTTAGACTACGCCTCCTGCGGTCAGAGCTTCTCTCAACTGCATTAGACTGTCAACAGTGTGTACAGTGTAATTTAATAGATCTGCTTCACCAACTTCGCCCCCTTTTTTCTGAATGGCTTAAAACTTACTTTAATTACAATTTGTTAGTCGAAACCGAGTCCCTTTTCGATTTCAGAGAAAACCTCCTTGTTTTAAGATTTAACCAATCTTTATTAAGTGACTGTTAAACAAATATTTACCTCTGCGCAAACTCATGTGCGTATAATCTACAATAATGAATTCTGATTGAATGTTATTTTTGACTATTGCTTAGCACTGCATACCGGTTTGTTTATAAAGTTAGATAATCATTTTAAAATACGGAAGAAATCCTTTTGCCATTTATAATGTCATGCTCAAAACATAAAATGATAAATGTTTCTGACGTGAAAACAGCTCTTACCTTTGTGTTCATGTAGAAGAAGTCGCACATCTTTGGATCTGGAGAAGTTCCCAAACACTCTGCTAGCTTCCACCATGGCGTCCATATTGTCAGGCATTAACAATGGAATCAGTACTGCAATGTTACCAAAGACTCAATTTACATTATGTAACTATAACAGGCTAGCTGGCAGTTACAAGGTTGATACAAAAAATCACTATTTAAGCACTTTTCAAGGACCAAATTGATTTTTCTAAATCGTTGAAAATAATTATTGACAGCTGTAAGTTGAACATAGTGTAAAGTTCCAGTCAATAATATGGTTTGTGGGTCGGTGATGATGTTTTGGATATTGGGCTCGAAATTCATGAATAACACACAAAACCGACCAGGGAGGTTTATTGAGGGTTTAACAATGAATCTGTGTGCTTACATTCTGTTATTTCTAACTGTTTCTGTTGTACAATACTCGTAGAATCATTGTAGAAGGACAAATTGTTAAGCGTTGCCACAGTGTTGAGTATCAGTTCTTCACTCATGGTAACCTGTTTTACATCTACAAGTTGAAGAAAATGGAGATCAGTACCATAAACTATCAAATAAATGTCCACTGTCTAATAAATGCTGTGAACCAACAAATGCTCCCCCCTCTCCACAGGGTGTTACATAAATGCTCCAATAAGCCCCTGACGTCTTGTGAAGGAGGAAGGGGGGGGAGATTGTTAGACAGTAAGTGTCTGTGGGAGAGGGGGAGGGGGCTTATTTTATATGTCCTGATAAACAAAGATTAAGGCGATGGGGTCATTAGTTTTTCTCTGAGACTCAATTTTATCTATTTGGTGAAATTGTAGGGCTTACTAGTCTTTGAAACTGGTTGCATCCCATCGTCTTACGAGACAGACAAATACCGACGACGACAACGGTGACTAGTACCATAGAGAAAAGATAGCGTCATAGGGGAAATCCTGAGTCATTTAAGTCAAAATCTTTGGAATATCTATCACATATGGGTCCGAATTGTGCTAAAAATGGGAAACAAGGAAGAAAAAGTTCCCTGTTGAATTTTGTTTGCCTGTCCAGTCTTAAATCCAAGATGGCAAAAGCATGGAAAGGTTATTTGGCCCATTCCAGAGTTTTCAAGAACCACGACCCAAATTCAAGGACTTTCCAAGGCCTCGAGTTTTTTTTTCTTCTCAATTCCAGGACTTTTAAGAGTTTTTGATGACAATGGCTACCCAGCGTAATGCAAATCAGGTAGGATAAGGGAATTTATTTACTTGCTTTTGGTTTGGCTTATGTAAAGTGCGGTGTTTGAACTAAGCCTTAGGCACAAAGAAACGTTTATTAAAATTATGTTGAAAATTTTCAATATTATCCCTTTACAACTTAAACAAGTATAAGAAAACTGTGCAGTACAGCCAGGACTGGAAATTAACATTCACCCGCTCGCTAATGGTGAGTAATTTTAGTGTAAAGCAAGCAAAAATGGCGAAAAGGTCACCATACTTATAATGCTCACAACACACCAGTTTAAGCTAACAATGGCACTTATTAAACCACCAAGTTAGTTGATAATAACTCTGTTTGTTAGTATGCACAAAGTCCAACCTCATGTCATTTGTATCAAAGAGACACCTTTCTATAATCTTTATTAAACAAGAATGTAAACTATTTCTGTGAGAGGCTAGTAAATCTCAGCCAGGCAAGTAATATCCAAATGCTACTCGCCCGACTGGCTAGTAATAAAAAAAAAGTTAGTTACCAACCCTGAGAACACATAAACTTGTTCTAATTTTTGATCTGGATGATGATCTAAATATCAATATTGATATTGAACTGTTACTTCAAATAATACTAAGAATATTTCTATTATAGGAACTAGCACTAGCTAACGCTTTACCTAAAATTTGTATGAGGAAATCAATAAACTCCTGATTAGAAGCGAAATCAGGGCCAACTTCATGGTGACTGGAGAAGTTTGCTACAACACGGATGGCCTGTGAAAGAAACATTTATAGATGCTTTAATAAAACAAGTTGTTTCAATAAAAGTTTCAATATAACACAAAGAACATTTTCTACACTAAGGGGCAGTCCATTAGATTTTTGAGAGGGGAAAGGGGTTGGGAAGTTTTTTTACCCACTCATGCTCTTGGCCTCTGGTGAGGCATGGACACGTACACGTTTTAACGAGTTCTGTAAACTCCTAGGTGTTACGTGTATAAATAAATTATTATTATTAAAATTATGGGCTGACAACGTGCCTCCTCCACTTCTCCCTGTCCTGAGCAGTGCTTCGGAGCTGTGCCCAATTCCATTTAGCAGTCTTCATCTCAGCCTCCAGACCTCTTCTCCAGGTGTTCCTTGGTCTTCCTCTTTTTCTGTTGCCCTGCGGGTTCCACCTCAGTGCTTGGTGGTGAATGCACTCGCCTCGTCACAGGGTGTGCCCAATCCATCATCATCTCCTCTGCCTAACTTCTTCGATTGGGTTTTGTTGGGTTGCACTCCAGAGGTCTTCCTTTCAAATGGTGTTTGGCCAAAAGATCTTCAAAATGGACCTGATGCAACGATTTACGAAGGTTCGTAAGGTATTCATGGTGTGTTTGATCACTTGCAAGGTTTCTGAGCCATAAAGAAGAACAGCTTTAACATTTGAGTTGAAGATTTTGATTTTGGTCTTTCTGCTGATGAGATTTGAACGCCAGGTGTTGTTTAGGTTTTGAAATGCCGCCCTTGCTTTGCCAATGCAAGCAGTAACAGTAACATCGGTGTCTGTGCCTCCTGTTTCAATGATGCTGCACAAGTAAGTGGAGGTATTGGTGGTCTGTAGAGGGTCACTGTCAAGCAGAAGAGGTTCAGAAGACTTGGGTTGGATTTTCAAGATTTTTTGTTTGCCTCTTTGGATCCAGAGGCCTGTTCAGAGCGAGTTTGTGTTGAGCAAAAATGTCTTTCTTTTCTAGCAACTGGCGCTGGTTGTCTGACAGCAGTACAATATTGTCAGCATAGTCAAAATCTCCTAGCTGCTCGTGAAAGTCCACTGGATACAATTTTTCCTAGTATGTGTTGTGGTTGTCATTATCCAGTCTACTACAAACAGAAACAAGAATGGTGATAAGAGGCACCTTGGCGTACTCCAGTCTGTGTTTCAAATCCTTGGCTGAGGGAACCGTTGTGGATGACCTTGCATCTAAAATCTTCATATGACTTCTGTATAATGCTGACTATTTTCTGAAGGATTCCAAAATGTCGCATCAACTGCCAAGGTGTGTTTCTGCGTACGCTGTCGAATGCCTTTTCGTAGTCAATGAATTTAGATAAAGTGAGGAGTTCCGTTCAATTAATTGCTCAACAATGTTTCTTAGCGCAGTAATTTGATCTGTACATGATCTGTTGGGTCAAAAACCGGCTTGTTCGTCACAGAAGCTGGCATCTACTGCTGCTTTCATCCGTTCCAGAAGCACACGATAAAAAACCTTTCCAGGCACCGAGGAGTCTTATTCCTCGTAATTTTCACGCTTACTTAGATCTCCTTTCTTTGGGATTTTCACAAGGTGGACCTCTTTCCAATCTCTGGAAACACTTCCTGGATCCAGATCTGCATGAAGAGGGAGTAGAGCTGGAGAGCGATTTGAGCATTGGCTGCTTTTAGGCTTTCTGCATGGATACTATCTGGACCTGCTGCCTTTCCATTTTTCTGCACTTTGATGGCTTTCATGATCTCTTCCATTGTTGTGTGTTCACAGCTGATGGATAGGACTGTGTCTGCTGGCTACACGTTTGGCGGGTTCTCAGGTGCTGGTCTGTTCAGTAAATCCCTGAAGTACTCTGCCCATATCTCTGTGTGTTTGTCCTATTAAGAGACAACATTTCCCTCTTTGTCTCTGCTGGGAAAGTTGGCCTTCCATCTCCTTCCATTGCGCTTCTTTGTTGTGTTGCACAACCACTTCATATTTCCATCTGCTACTGCCTCAACTGCTGCTTCTGCCAAATCATCAATGTAATTGCGTTTGTCCTCTTGAATGCTCCTCTTCACTTATTGGTTTGCTTCTGTGCACACTACTTGTGCAACTACCTTTATTGCTCGTGTACGGCTGATGTTTAGAACTTCTCTCATGGAAGCCAGTGAAGAGTGCATTTGTCAGAGAGTTCATCTTTGATTTCATCTTCGCAATCATTGGTTAGGGTATACACTTCTAGGATGTTGTATTGAATTCCGTCTGCCAATTTGAAAATGGCTTGTTTTGAGAGCACAAGGGCTACTCCAACTATGTGTGGACTGTTATCTTCTGTGTGGCCACTGTATAGAATGGTTTCTCCACTGTTTATTTTCATTTCGCCGCTCTTCAGCCATCTCTTCCTAAGTCCAATAAAAATCGCTAGCTTCTATCTTCAATGCTCGGGCAATCTGTGTTCGTCCCCTTTCATATATGGTTCTGATGTTCCACAAACAAATGGTGCTTGTTTCCCTAAGGTAACAAGGTAGTCGACATCCTGGCTTCAGTTTTTTCAGGTTTGGCCATGTGTCTTCATGCCTAGTCTTGAGGCTCGTTCTTCGGCACAGGGATGCGAGTTGTGTTGGGTTTTGGAAGTAGTTGTTTTCGTAGCAGCATGGTTTTACAGGGTGGGGTTGCCAGCCCCACGCCCTTTCTCTGGACTTGGGACCGGCTGAGAAGTGGTCTATTAGGCCATCCAAAGGCGTAGTTGTGAAATGTATTGGCGCATAATAGTTTTTCTAGCTCCACACTTTGCAGGAATTTTTTTCCGGACTTGCTTGATTTTTGCCTTTGTGGTTCACCTGTGCATGGTATTATTTTTCCACATCTAGGCCGTGCTCAACTTTTTTTTGTATTGTCCAACCCAGCCCCCCCCCCTCAAAAATCTAATCGTCTGCCCCTTACCAGGTTTTATTCAAATGAAGGTGAACTCATCCCATAGTTAAATGAACATGATACATTTCAGTGAATAGTTTCCAATTTTTGGGTGCATAGCCTAAATTATAATCACACGGCTGAATAAAGGTTAGGGGTACAGCTTAAAATTTTAGATGCAGCACAGCAACAGACACAGTTTATACTTCCAAAACACTCTGTTTTACCGGCATAAAAAAACATGCATAAATACAAGACAAGATTATCAACAATACAGGCAAAAAAAGTTCAAAACATATAATAAGAGAGAGCGAAACAAGAGTTTTTATTAATTATAGCTCAGAAAAAAAGACACTGGTGCTTCATCAACTTATTGTGTGTGGCAAATTTTAGACACAGATTTTTGTCTTGTGAGAACCAAGGATGGGATCGCCATTTCTGTCTAGGCGCAACTGTGCTGCTAAGTTCGATTCTTTAAGCGCATTTAGAAAAATCTAGTTGCAAATGAACTCTGAGCCCTGCAAAAATACCAGTTCTTTTCTGATAAGTGTATTGAAAAGATGGAGATTACCACTTAAATCTAATCAGGAAATGACTGGAGAAAAAGATCATCTGATACCGAACAGATCTCATCTCACCTTGATTAAAACATCTTCATATTTATTGGGCCCTTTAGCATCGCTAATCATTTGTTCACTTTCACTATATTTCAACTTTTGGTTCTGCAAAGAAAGAGTCAAAAAAGCTTAAATATTGATAAATTATTCAACATCAAACACTCTTCAAATTATAACCATTGCATTATCACCATCATCATTATTGTCATTATAATCATCATCATCATCATCATCATCATCATCATCATCATCACCATCATCATCATCACCATCATCATCATCATCATCATCATCACCATCACCATCACCATCACCATTATCATCATTACCTTTCCCATTCCCACTACCACTACATTTACAATTCCATTACCTTTACCATTTCTTTTAACTTCATAATTACCATTTCCTTTGCCATTACCGCTCTGCTACCATTATTTTACAGATAACTTTGCAAAAACATCACCTGTCAGGGCCTTAAAGTGCAATAGACAGGCTGAGTGTCCAACCATTCGTCATTTCTATAGATTCCAGTAAACAATTTAAAAAACTTACATCAAGATCAAAGTAGGTCTGCATAACAGATAGTAAAGTCTCCATTGCTCTACTGGTGAAGTAGAGATGGTAACGAGCTTCTTCATTCTTAGCCGTTAGGTTTCCCAGAATGAAACAAATTCTAACAACCACTTCCTGAAGTAAAGAACAACATTTTTAAATAAAATAAATTTAAGTTTGATTGTAATCATTACTTTTACAAGTTCTCTAGCATGTAGTTTGACATGGTTTAGATGCCATTTAGCTCAAAAGTGTGTGAAGTGACATAGATTTTTTTAATGTTTTGCTTTTAGGCTTTTTATCTGTAGAGGGACACTTCGCTAATGTTCAAAACTCAGCTGAGACATAGCTTGAATCTACAACCCTGTGGCTTGAAGACAGAGATCACACAAGTGCACCGACCCCACTGCCATCAGTTTTTTACTGATATACAAATGCTGATCAAAATAAACGCTATTGTGAAATTTGGAGCATATTATTTTTCTAAGACTATGGTGTATTTAAATATTAAGAAGCACTGCTTCCATCCAGGTTTAGTTTTATAAAATATCGAAATCTGTCTTATCTAATACCACTGGTTGGGAAAAACAGGAGATGGCTTTTTATTATATGAGAATATCACGCAATGAACTAAAAATATTACACTATAATTATATGTTGGACCCTACAGGGAAAGTCAAACAAAAGTAGATCGAAGATGACGTGGAGACAGATGTAGAAATGATCTGCAGAGGCAGAATGATGAGAACATGATCTACTGAGGTGGAATGATGAGGAGATGAACTGTGGACGCAGAATGATAGGATAATGATCTGTGAAGAAAGAATGATGTGGAGATGATCTGTGGAGACAGAATGATGACGAGATGATCTATTGAGGTGGAATGATGAGGAGATGATCTGTGGAGGCAGAATGATAGGATAATTATCTGTGGAGGCAGAATGATGAGGAGATGATCTGTGGAGGCAGAATGATGGGATAATGATCTGTGAAGGCAGAATGATTAGGAGATGATCTACTGAGGTAGAATGATGTGGAGATGATCTGTGGAGGCAGAATGACGAGGAGATGATCTGTGGAGGCAGAATGAGGAGATGAACTGTGGAGGCAGATTGATGGGATAATGATCTGTGAAGAAAGAATGATGTAATAATGATATGTGGACGCAGAATGATGACGAGATGATCTATTGAGGTGGAATGATGAGGAGATGATCTGTGGAGACAGAATGATGAGGACATGATCTGTGGAGGCAAAATGATGAGGAGATGATCTGTGGAGGCAGAATGATGAGGAGATGATCTGTGGAGACTGAATGATTGGATAATGATCTGTGAAGGAAAAATGATGTGATAATGATCTGTGGAGGCAGAATGACGACGAGATGATCTATTGAGGTTGAATGACGTGGAGATGATCTGCAGAGGCAGAATGATGAGGAGATGATCTGTGGAGGCAGAATGATAGGATAATTATCTGTGAAGGTAGAATGATGAGGAGATGATCTGTGGAGGCAGACTGATGGGATAATGATCTGTGAAGGAAGAATGATGTGATAATGATTCATGGAGGCAGAATGATGAGATGATCTGTGGAGGAAGAATAATGGTTAATGATCTGTGGAGGCAGAATGATGAAGAGATGATCTAATGAGGTAGAATGATGTGGAGATGAACTGTTGAGGCAGAATGACGAGATGATCTGTGGAGGCAGAATGATGGGATAATGACCTGTGAACAAAGAATGACGTGATAATGATATGTGGACGCAGAATGATGACGAGATGATCTATTGAGGTGGAATGATGAAGAGATAATCTGTGGAGGCAGAATGGTAGGATAATGATCTGTGAAGGAAGAATGATGTGGAGATGATCTGCAGAGGCAGAATGATGACGAGATGATCTATTGAAGTGGAATGATGTGGAGATGATCTGTGGAGGCAAAATGATGAAGAGATGATCTGTGGAGGCAGAATGATGTGGAGATGATCTGTGGAGGCAGAATGATGAGATGATCTATGGAGGCAGAATGATGAGATGATCTGTGGAGGTAGAATGATAGGATAATTATCTGTGGAAGCAGAATGATGAGGAGATGATCTGTGGAGGCAGAATGATGGGATAATGACCTGTGAAGGAAGAATGATGTGATAATGATCTGTTGAGGTAGAATGATGACGAGATGATCTATTGAGGTGGAATGATGTGGAGATGATCTGCAGAGGAAAAATGATGAGGAGAAGATCTGTGGAGGCAGATTGATGAGGAGATGATCTCTGGAGGCAGAAAGATGAGGAGATGATCTATTGAGTTGGAATGATGTGGAGATGATCTGCAGAGGAAAAATGATGAGGAGATGATCTGTGGAGGCAGAATGATGAGGAGATGATCTCTGGAGGCAGAAAGATGAGGAGATGATCTATTGAGGTGGAATGATGTGGAGATGATCTGCTGAGGCAGAATGATGTGGAGATGATCTGTGGAGGCAGAATGATGTGGAGATGATCTGTGGAGGCAAAATGATGAGGAGATGATCTGTGGAGGCAGAATGATGAAAAGATGATCTGTGGAGGCAGAATGATGTTGAGATGATCTTTGGAGGCAGAATGATGGGATAATGATCTGTGAAGGAAAAAATGATGTGATAATGATCTGCAGAGGCAGAATGATGAGGAGATGATCTGTGGAAGCAGAATGATGGGATAATGATCTGTGAAGGAAGAATGATGTGATAATGATCTGTGGAGGCAGAATGATGACGAGATGATCTATTGAGATGGAATGATGTGGAGATGATCTGCAGAGGCAGAATGATGTGGAGATGATCCCTGGAGGGAGAATGATGTGGAGATGATTTTTGAAGGCAGAATGATGTGGAGATGATCTGTGGAGTCAGAATTATGGGATAATGATCTGTGGAGGCAGAACGATGAGATGATCTAAGTGGCATGATGAGGAGATGATCTTTGGAGGCAGAATGATGTGGAGATGATCTTTGGAGGCAGAATGATAAGGAGATGATCTGTGGCACCAGAATGAAATGGAGATGAATTGTGAAGGCAGAATGATGTGGAGATAATCTGTTGAGGCGGAATGATTTGAAGATGTTCTGTGGAGACAGAATGATGTGGAAATAATCTGTGGAGACACAATGATGTGCAATTGATCTGTGAAGGCAGGATGATATAAAGATAATCTGTGAAGGTAGAATGGTGAGAGGTTATGTGAAGACAGAATGATGAATAGCGAAATTTGAAGGCAGAATGATGAGACGTACTTAAAAGGCAGGATTATGTGGATATATTCTTGAGTTGGGAGAGAAAAGTCAAGGTACTGAAAGCAAACTTGAGGAGTTCAACGCTTCAGAGCTATGTTAACACAACTTGTATAAAACATTTTCTCATAATTACTTACCTCTTTTCTCTCATATTCTTTAATAATACTCAAAAGAGTTTCGAAGCAACTACCTTCATGACAAAGTTCATTGCAGCACTCAGTATAAAGTGTCAACTTGCTGAAAAAATAAAATTCATCATTTAAGTCTCCTCCACTGTCAAAACAGGATTTGAACCTGGTTCAACTTCGTTCAAATCTGACACCTTAACCACTGGCTGAGCCATAGTATTGCCATGATTATTTGTTCGACAAACCTTAGTATTCTGGAACAGTTCCAAACAAGTTCTTGATCACTTAAGAAATGTCTCAGCAGTTCTACGAGTGAAGTGACAACCTTACTGTTCATAAACACCTCCCTTGCACCACTGACGTCAGCAAGATTTCTGAGGATAGCAGTCACCTACAAAAAGAGAGAAAATCTGTCACAATAAAGTCTGTGACTCACCAAACTTAAAGTATAGTATTATTCATTATTAATAATTATTTCAGTGATACAATATGATTAAAATTGCTACATAATCATTATAATTATTTCACTGATATCATATGAATAATATTAAACACTACATGCAGTCAACGTATTTTTTATCAATAAGTATTAAATCAACAAACCTGAACAAGTAGGCTTGATATTTCTGCACCTTGTTGTTGGCTGTAAATAGACACCTGTTAAGAATAATAAAAGTAAAAAAAAATATTAGGATAAAATGTCATTTACAAGCAAATTATCTCAAACTAATCTTGGAGTTTTTAAGTAAGTGTAATTTGTGTTTATCCATCCAGGGGGGCTAATTTGTGCAAATGCAAACAAAAAAATATGACTACATACATCCTTTGTAACTGTCTGCAATACTGATGCAAGATCTTTGATTCCTCCACACATCACCAGCTCTTTCTGTGCAATAGCATTATTGTTTGAAAGAAACTTTAAAGCACCAGTCGCATAAACTAGTGCATCATGAGTTGTTGCTATGTCAGCACTCTTGATGGTATCCACAAGGCACCCTAATGAAAGAAAAGAAACGCAATAATTTAATTCGCATTAATGCTGAGATCTGAGCCACTGAGCAATTATAAACATTTCTGGCTGGGAAGAAAGGGTGACAACTATCTGTCAAAAAGATGTTAATTAAAGCATTTAATATTTATATGCTAGTGATTATGAGCAAATGTTTTTAAAAGCAATAGTAGACTAGTGATGATTTAAGGCATAACGCATGGTCAGGGTCTCCAGCACATAACTAAAGGGCCCGGGAATTCTCACACATTAACCAACTCAACTAATCGTGAAACTGCTATGTTGCCAGTGTGGTGGTCTCTGATGGTGTAGTGGTTAGCACTCCTGACTAGATTACACAGGGAGACGTGGGTTCTATTCCTGCTTTGGGTATATACCAATTTTTTCTAATAACTGTTTATTCTTTCTTTCATACTACTGAACAACATACATTGATATATGTTTGTAAATAGGCTTGGGCCGAGCCGCTTGTTATTTCACATATGCCTCACATTTGGTATTAATCAGTTGATCTGAGCCTTATGTCGAAGGCCAAACACACTCCAGTAGTATTAGGCTGCACTTGCATTTCAGAAAAATTTGGCCCTGGGAATCCTCACACATTAACCAACTAAACTAATCGTGAAACTGCCTCATTGCCAGTGTGGTGGTCCCTGATGGCGTAGTGGTTAGCACTCCCGACTAGAATACAGGGGGACGTGGGTTCAATTCCTGCTCAGGGTATATACCAATTTTTTCTGACTACTGTTAATTCTTTTTTAAAAGTTGCCCTATATTCTAGTCGGGAGTGCTAACCACTGCACCATCAGGGACCACAATTTGCTGTCTACTTTGGTAGCAAAACTGTTATAAATAAAATCGAGGGTTTGTATTATAATAAAGTCATCTGTAGCTGAGATAATATTTCTTCAAACTGGTGTCTTTTCAGTTTGAAAGTGCATAGCAATTGTTTGCATAAATTGTGATCTAAAAACAGATTCAACAAATAGATTCCATGATGTTGTGCGTCTGATCAGTAATGGATCATAGTGGACGTCAAAAAAATTAAAAACTTTGTAATGGTGACATCAATCGTGTGTCAGTCCTCTAATAGATCACAGGCAAGAACCAATCAAAATGGAAGAATAACTTGGGTTATTATATAAATAATTATAGATGTCTCTGTTCAGTTGAAATAGTATAATGGTAAATACATTCTGAGAGGCCAATATTCTAAAATTTTCCTGGGGGAAGAGAGAGCATGTCTCCAGGAATTGCACCCTTCCCCGGTCCTAGATTTTTTAGTTTAAGCTTTTGGCACACAATTTTTTTTCTAACTGCCTATTCCTCAACTTTTGTCACCTAATTAGATTCATTCTTATTGAAAACCCTGATGGCAATTAACAACAATGCCAAGTGTGCCTCACTGATGACTAATTAACAATTAGTC
>JAOCPT020200266.1:0-13823 GCA_026546935.2 Palythoa grandiflora | reverse complement strand
CACATACTTTTATCCGTTTAGGCCAAGCGTTTACACGTAAACGCCAAAAACGATGGATTTAGCCGGCTATTTTCGAAAACGCTTTTCAAAGTGAGTATTTTCGAAAACGCCGGCAATGCGTTTACGTGTAAACGGTCGAAACCGGATATTTTCGTAAACGCTTACATCACTACTAGTGTCCAGTCTTTAAAGAGAGTAGTATTCCAACATGGCGGACAATCGTGTACTCATGGCGACAACTATGGTTTCTTTAGTTGCAAGTCTTGCTGCGTTTTCTGAGCTCAATTTACCTATACTTAATCTCAACTTCCAGTATTTGGAAACACGGAAAATATATTGAATTTTTTTTTTTTTCAATAACCGAGATGAGCCATGTCGGCTATAAAACAAAACGATCGAACAAGACAGCACGAGGACGTTTTGGGTACGACCAGGAAAAGCTTGTGTCTAGTGGGGGAATACGCTGACCGGTATAGCGGTAGAAGAAGAGTGGAAGGAAAACGTTACAATCTAGAGCGATTATGCGTATGCTCTTTAGCTACCCTGAGCATATTCAAGTCGATTAACCGTTTACATGTAAACGTTTGAAAACGATACGTAAACGATGAGCGTTTACTTGTAAACGCAGATATTTTTATCCGGATGAAAATATAGCCGTCTATGTGTAAACGCTGCCTTATTCTTAGATGCCAAATAAACAAGGGGAGGAATAAACGGGGGGTCGAATTTATGAAAACCTAATAAGGGGGATGTTTTAATAAGTCAATCTTTTCTGACGTCATTGTTTACATCCTGCTTCATTAGCATACAACTTTAGTTAAACAAAGAACAAAAATAAAAGGGAATTAAATTTAAAACTTGAGAAAGGCAAATAAATTGTGGTCAGCGTCCAACATTTGGTTCTGCATAAGAAGTTGGAAAGAAGATATCAGAGTCCGAAAAAACGCAAAACAAATGGGTGGTAAAACCGTGAATGAGTTCTTACATTTTTTGTAAAATTTTTGATATTAAAAACCGCATCACGAGAACAATACGGTAACACACAGGTTTCATTTTTTAGAAGAGGCTCATTTTGGAAGCTCTTTTAATATTCAGTACTTCTCAATTTGTATCTCAGTTAGAAAGAGAAGCACGTATGCTAATGAAGCAAGGAATGTAAAAAAAGATTCACCTATATAATCTTACCAAGTATTTTCAGGGTCTGTTCTTAACGTGTTGCATGCTGGTACGTTCACGAAGAATCTTTTTGAACGAGGAACTGAGATAAACAAGTCAGTGAGGATAGCCCTTGATCAGATCTATGTACGAAACCAACAGCTAGAGAACAATAAACAGGTATGCTATCTGTTTTAGTTACATGTTTTGATAATGATGTTAATGCCAAAGAGAATGACTATGACAGCGATAGGGACAGTGACAGTGACGATGACAGTGGACAGTGACAAACTAAGTAATAGTGAAAGTGAGATTGATAGTGATAATGCTAGTAACAATGAAAGTGACAGTGACAAACTCGATGGTAGTGACAGTGACAGTGACATTGACAGTGAAAATGACAATGGTAATGGTAATGACCATGACATTGATAGTGACAGAGATCGTCCGCGCCTTTTGGCCCCATAGTATCATTGGTTTGAGGCCGGACCTGGTTTGCATAAGTATTTTTGGTGGTGTTGTAGTTGCTGCAAACTTTCTTTCCTTGACCACTGTGTCCGGTGGTGGAATGCACCATCCAGGAGGGTACTGTGCCAGGCCTCTCTGTGTCCGGTGGTGGAATGCACCATCCAGGAGGGCACTGTGCCAAGCCTCTCTGTGTCTGGTGGTGGAATGCACCATACAGGAGGGCACTGTGCCAGGCCTCTCGGTCATTGGCAATTTTCTTCCAGTGACAGAGATAGTGACAATAAAAATAACAGTGACAAACTCAATGATAGTGACAGTTACAGTGACAGTGTTGGTCTTGTGCACACATCAGCATATGCGCAGTGAAGGACTATTGTACCACAATGCATCACTTCTTTAGATGATCGCCAATAATATTGGAAGTTGTTGCATTGTTTTCATACACCACGCAACAATTGCAGACAATGTCCAACATTGTTGGATTAACAATGTTGGGAATTGCCGTGTCGGTTTGCTTGGGCCTTAAAGGTGCTGACGCCTGGAGTAAATTATTTTCGTGGTTAAATTAGTGACTGTGTTGATGTTGTGTGTCCCACAGTTGGCGAAAGATTTAGTTCTCCAGTGTTTCGCTGAACACTCAACCAGAGATGTTCGCCATCCTAAAGTTGTCAAGTTCTTGCCAGAATACATCCCCTCTGTCACAGAATACACAAGAGAGTCCTTGTTGTCCATTACAAGGTGGCATTTTGCTCCTCTCTTACAATTGATGCACCAAAACTCATCACAAAGGGAGCTGGAGATAGCCATTAATGTAGCTCTGGAACGGGCATCATCAGAGGATTGGAAACTAAGACTTGACCTTCTGACGTCTTCAATGGAATCACAAAGTCATGGCCTTAGTGACTTCTCCGAATTCAAGCGAGCATGTGAAGTTGCAGTGAGACTAACAAAGGCGTTATTCTCACATGACCTTATGAAAACCCTAAAGGGAAGTGTAGAGACAATGATTGGTAGTTTTAGAGGTCAGTTGCTTTTTCTTTGATTTTAGATTTATTTAGGTAGTTTAGATTGTTATCACTTTTAATACAAACTAGTGCAGGAATTTGAAATTGATCTTTGGGAGAAGAGTTTTAGCTAGCAGAACAAAAATACTGGTACAAAATTAAACAATTCAATTTTACTTTTTATTATACTTTACAAATATGCCTCGCACTGAGGCCTCGTCCACACGTATCCGGATATTTTTGAATTCGCAAATTTTTCATGGCAGATTTAATATTTTTCTCATTCTAATGTATCCTCCATGAATCCGGATTCATTTTGGTATCTAGTGCCCAAGCAGTCATATAAAGATTTCGCGTTAGATACCTAGTGCTAATTTGTTACAAGATCGGATTAAAAAAAATTCTAGATTCGAGTTTCCACACGGTACTAAATTCGTAACGGATTCCAAAATTTTCACTCTGGAGTGTAAATTCAAAAAGTATCAGATTTGTTTGACGGATTCATGTGGATGGATGCCGAATCTGAAAAAAAAAGTTTCAAGCGAATTAAAAAATATCCAGATCTGTGTAGACTGGTCCTGAGGGGACTGGGCAGTACACTCTATGTGCTACAGCCATTACAATGTCCATGGTTCCCGCTACTCCTGGAGTTCCTGGAAAACTCCTGGAATTTTGAAATTTTCTTCCAGGGCCCTGATAATGTCCTGGAAAACTCATGGAATTTAAGGAAAAATTTTCAACAGTTTTATAAGCAAACCAAAACCTGCAGAAGCATCTGACGCACGATTGTAGCTTTTGCATTTTGTCAGTGTAGACTCAATTTCAGGAATTTTTTTTCTGTGGATTGTGGTCAATTTGGTCCCGTTTTGCTTCAACCGGAAAGCTGAATAACTGCATGATTGTTTTGGTGGCGTGGTTGGGTCCTGGAAAAATATATTTTCTACCCTGGAAAACTCCTGGAATTTTGTTATCGTTAGTCATTGAGAACCATGAATGTCCTTGCTCCTCATCTTAGCTCCACTACTTCAGTGGTAGAACATTTATAACTTGGATTTTTTCCGAGTTCCCTATTTCAACGTAATTTCATTTTATTTGTTTGCTGATCGTTCTTTAACAATACTTTTCATAAATATTTTCTTTAATTCTAAGAAAACAACACTTGGGTTCTTAGAAAAAGAACACAGGCTTATTGAACCTTTTTTAAGAAATATATGTTTTTGGTTCAATTCAGATAGGGAACTGCTAGCCAACCAACCATGGGACCCGAGGCTTAACATGCAGCTGTATGAATATCTAATCAGTCATCAGAAATCATTCGTGCAGACGTTGACAAGTGTTTCAAACAGGTACTTACTGAATTTCCACTATAAGACTGTTTTTTTTAGTGTTTATGGCTCACCCAAAACTTATTTAATGTATTTTTAGAATGCTTCAGTGCTTCTGTTAAGTAATCTTTATCTTTTGTTAGAGTAACCCACTCTCCAAATGTCAGCACCTCTTCATACACAATGGCAAATCATATAATTTTGTGAACAAGTTATATTAACCGTTTTGTTTGCTAACTCACTGACGCATACAAACGTTTCTCAGTGCTTTTTTACATTATAACACTACTTGCCAACGACTCAGCCAAGGGGAAGGCCTCAAGGCTGACGAGAGGGCAGAGTATAAAGCCAATGCGTGTACAGATATCTTGTGTCAGCAGAAAAATTCTCGATTCTAAGGTAATGTAACAGGAACGATGTGTGAGGCAATCGCGTGGAGCCTATGAAACAAATTGGGATGTATGGGGGTCGGGAGGGAGGGGAGGGGGACTGGTTACCATTACACCAGCCTGACCCACCAACATCTCAGATATTCCTTCAGATTTTCAGCTGGTTTTCATCGGGTTTCTTCAATGTAATTTTGGCTTTGGAGACTCGGGTAAATCAAGTAATGCTATTGCTTTTGTGGAAATATCATAGTTGTAGTTAGGCACGATTATATTAAAAAACAAAATTTGTTTGTCACTAAGTTAGAATGTAAGAAACTAAGATGTTTTGGTGAAAATAACTGTTTTTCTCAGTGGCCACGTAGATTGTTCTTGAAAGCGTTGTGTTCTATTCGTGAACCGAACTCAATTAACGACCATTTACAAATGAAATGTACAAAATCTTTGCCAAAGTCAAGGAATTGTCGCCATCTTTAAAGCATTTCATTTACACTGGACGCCGTTTTAACAATATTTTAACCGAAACGTCCTAACTTTACATTTTAAGTTTGTGACAACAAGTTTATCATTTAATATGCTTTTTGTGACCTGCTATTTTGTTTTGCGTTTCATTAATGTTTCCACATTTACTTTAGGTTGTTTCTCTTTGGAGAGCGTTTCAAACGCACCTTGGTAGAGAACACAGCTATGACGGAACATCCTGTTGG
This sequence comes from Palythoa grandiflora, assembly GCA_026546935.2. Lineage (NCBI taxonomy): Eukaryota > Metazoa > Cnidaria > Anthozoa > Zoantharia > Sphenopidae > Palythoa > Palythoa grandiflora. The sequence goes on along the minus strand of JAOCPT020200266.1, from coordinate 8,778 downwards.
CGAAAGTAGTTTAGTTGAAACCTCCTTTGCATTTCACGCCGGACAGCTGCCATCAGAGGCTCTCCCACACACAGTGGTGGCCCATCTAGCACCATTTTTTAAGGCTTTTGATGAGATGGTTCAGCAACTAATTAAAACGAAACAGTTGTTTAGTGACCATCATCTACAAAAGGTAGGAATCTGATCTTTTTTGTTTCAATTTTGTTAAGCAATGACGTTATGATAGATCTTCGCAGTTATGAACACAATTAAAGTAATTCCAAAAGTGAAAAAGCTAAATCCTTTTACGAGAGTAAGAGGCCCATTGGTGCCGGTGCTTATCTCCGGTTTCTGTAGTGTTAAGCAGATGAGAGTCATTAACTCTCCCTGGACGGGACACTAATCCATCGCAGGTTAGTCCCCAGCAGAAGGTGGTACTCATTTTACCAACCTCAGGAGGATGGAAAGCTGAGTCACCTTTGGCGGAAAAGAAGGTCACACAAATTTCCAATACTCGGCTGAGCCAGGGTTTGAAGCCGAGACCTTGTGGTTAGAAGGCAGAGATCGTACCACTGCGCCAACTATGCCGCTGGAATTGCAAAAGAGAAGACTAAAAATAATCCAGGCCTCAGCGTGATTTGAACCCGTGACCTCTGCAATACCGGTACAATGCTCACCCAACTAATCTATCAAGCCACAACTGTTGCAAGCAGATCAATTCTAGTGGGATCATCTATGCCACTTGAAGTGGCATTTGAAGTCTGAAATTTTTTTCTTCAAGGCTTCTCTTTTGCAATTACTTAAATTGCATTCATAACCATGAAGATCATATCATAACGTTATTGATTGTAACCGCAGTACAAATCTTTCAGAATAATAATTGTTTTGTCTTTCAGTCCATATCTTTTGCTTTTGAAGTCTTTACATCGTATGATACACATTGTTTTCACCGCCTTAGAAGGAAGAATAGCGGCATGCATGAATATTAACTGTTATTAGTAAGTTTTAAGAAACAATTTTAGAATCATTGGTGAGGAGGCTAGATGTGTGTTATAATCAACTCAAATTTGGACTAGGAAAGGAGCAGATGTTTCGAGAACAAGTCGTTATTCAAAGCTGCTCTAAAGGACAAATTCTTCAAACATGTCAACCTTGAATTTAGTGTACCAACCATTTAAGTATCTTGATGTTAAAATGACCCCTTTATTCAACTTTGCATCACTAGGCTCTCGATGGGCTGAAGTGGAGGGACAGGATGTGGGATGCCTGTGATAAAGTATCCTCTAAAAGCTTCAGTCTCATGACTCTATCACTGCACTGGCACTGGACCATGGAGAGATGCCTTAAGGTTCTGTCTCAGTTACTACAGCAACAAAGTGTGAGGTGAGTGTGCTGCTTAAAATAAACTAGACGCCTGTAAAGGCGTTTACTTGAGCTACGCTTAAGCTTGACCTATAATGCGTGTTATTTTTGTCATAGTTCCAAATGGAATTTTGAAGTGCTAAAATTAATACTTTCATTCAACTTCAAGTTCACACACAAAATTCTTCAAACGAAATTCCAAGTTAGTGTTCCTAGCTGTGGCATCGTCGCACTGCTGACCGGCTCAAGTAGCTATAGTAATGCAGTCTAACACATTTGTCAATACGTTGATAGATAGGATATCCAGATGTAGACACTGCCTACCGCAGGTAGCCTGGGTAATTAAAAGGGCACTTGTCTTCCATTTTGTTTGTGAATAGTGGAATTGGGAGGGGGGATGGAAAAGAAAAAGTTTGAACAAAAGCCAAACCGTCATTCCTAAAAAAATAGAGCCTGGCTTTGGTTAGCAGACAGTTTGGCATTCGTCCATTAAATATTAATTCCGAAACTAAATTCAAACTTTGTTAGAATTATTTTAATCTCAAATTTCTGTTTTAAAAATCCCTTTCCTGTGCCCCCTTAAACCTAATAAAAAAATAGAATATTAATTTTGTGAGTTTATCTCATACAGCCATGGCCGGCCCAAGCATTTAGCCTCGTAAAATATGTAAATTAAGTTTACTGCTAAATACCTGCAGTTTTTTCTGTAACTTTGGTTCATTTGTTTTTACCATTTTCTATTTGAAAATGCGTCAAATTGCATTTCAGAGAAGCTAAATGCTGCCCCGGATCCCAGCTTTTAATGCCTCCCCCCTTCCTGCCCTTCGCCCCTGGTTAGGAAACATTTTACTCAACAACGTAGATGGTGTAGGTGGTTTGTTCATTACTTATCAAGTGCAAGTCTGACTCATTTCGTTTCTGCTACCATGGTTCCCACTACTCCTGGAATTCCTGGAAAACTCCTGGAATTTTGAAATTTTCTTCTAGGGCCCTGGAAAACTCCTGGAAAAACAGATAATTTCCCTGTACTCCTGGAAAACTCCTATAATTTTGTCAAAAAATGTTCAACAGTTTTATAAACAAACCAAAACCTGCAGAAGCATCTGACTCACGATTGTACTTTTTGCATTTTATCAGGGTAGACTCGATTTTAGGAACTTTTTTTCTAGGGATTTTGGTCATTTTGGTCCTGTTTTACTTAAGCTCGAAAGCTGAAGATCTGCACGATTGTTTTGGTGGTGTTGGTTGGGTCCTGGAAAACTAGATTTTCTATCCTGGAAAACTCCTGGAATTTTGTTATCATTAGTCAGTGAGCACCATGCTTGAAGTTTCGTTTCCAAAATGAGTTTTATAACCCTTGTTTTTTAGTGTGGTACCAGGAGACCTGGTTACTGTAACCAACCTTTTGAGTCAGTATCTTGGAGAGGACAGTGGAGTTTCCAGGAAATACATTGGTGTTTTGACAGAATATGGACGCCCATCGCCATACAGAACGGAAGCCCTATATTGTGTTGAAGTAAGCCTGGTTTTCGTAGTTTTTGCATTTTTTTACTAGGAACATTTTGAAACGATTTATCAGTAGTTTTATTCATTAGCTAAAAATCCATGTCTACTTATTGGTATACTAAAATTGATACACGCTTTTTTTAATAAGAACCAGTAAATTTTGCGGAGCCTCATTGTTCTTATTTTTTTGGCGATTTCAGCCTCAATTTGTTTTTAGTTTGTTCTTCTTTATGTGAGCGTTTTTTATTGAAGAAAAAAATATATAACAAGGTATTAGAAAATGAAACGCCTTGCGCCACACATGAATTGTACGAATGAATTTAGAAGCGAAATACCTTCATTGTTTGTTGAGTAATCCTTGCAGTGACTCTTTTTGTGTTTTATGCTGTATTGATAAAAGTTTTAGTCAATTTTCTACTACAAAACTTTCCTAGTTATCAAGCCTCAGCCTGAGCTTGTTCTTAAATTGTTCTTAAATTTTGGAAAATTTGAGCCTCGTTGTTCTTATAAAGTTGTTCTTATAGCGTGTACCGCTCATTTGAATCGCTGCCTATGCATGTAACGCTTAGGCTAAAATAAGTCTTACTCGGGCCCAAAACATGTCTAGGCCCGCGAACATAAACTCTATGTTATATTAAAATTGCCGCCCGTTACATAAAAGGGGTCCATTGTTTAATCCTGCATTTACCACCCAAGGCAAATCAAACTGTTTTCAATAATTGGAGATTCGGTATTCAGCTGAAAGCGGGAAAATTTCCGAACTGCATGGGACAAACTTAATTATGCGTGCACAAAAATATCATCAAAAATTTTTAAGTTTGGTTCAGTTTGGATTCAGTTTAGGGCTAAAAACGTTAGAAATGACAAATGTACGAGTTACTTTTATGAATAATATTACCAGTCGCCAGCAGAGTCTTTGATTCCATTTAAAGAACCGAAAAAAACGTTGGAAATAACATTAGGCTAGTTAAAGTCAAAGCAGTTTTTCACCCCAAGGGAATTGTAAGTACCCAAATTGTGAATGGGTTTTGAGACAATCGCTGCCTCCTTTATTTGATAAGAAATAAATCAAATACAACAAAATTAGAAAGAAAATGATCAGAAGAATGAAAATGGCGAGAAACTCGTTAAGAAATATTGTTATTTCCCATGCTATTATGGTGATCCAACACAACGTCACTTAAGCGACGGCTAGTTTCTCCAGTAGGTAACTGGTTGCAGTGAGAACATTGAATACAATAATAACGCAGATGTGGTGCAATTAAAATGGTCGTTAATGTAAAAAGTGGACTCAGAACCTGTGACACAAGTGCGATGAGCCACAAAAGGACATTAAGACACCGTTCATTAGAAAAACAAAGTTTTTATCAGATGATTTAACTAAGTATTCGAGAAGTTTACGCTCTTTTTTAAAAGAAAAAAAGAGGACCATGACTAAAAATGTAGAAGTTTTAGAGTCTAACTCTAAGTTAAGTAAACTAAATTGCGATTAACAATGGCGTTAATAAGGTTGTTAATGAATAAAAAGTTATGGTAAACCAAGGTTGGTTTTAGGTTTTTTCTTGGCCCGTTCCCGCCTCGACCTGCAGTCTCTGTGGGAGCATTACATCTTTACATATTGTTACTTCAGAGCTAGTGTTTAGCTAATAAAATCAAGTAGAGCTTTTATCAAGCTTAGATGATGGTTGGTTCTTTTATTTCTATGCAAATATCTAAATTAAACCAAGAAAAATTAACCAAACATAAAAAACTTTAAACTGTGCAATAAACGGAATGCGATCATGAACAACACGAGTGCTAGGTCATGTATGGTGCAGTACTGAGTACAACAACAACAACTTTTCTTTCCACTTAGTTTCATAGATAAAATTCTTTTATTTACACGCTTTTTTATAAGAACCAGTAAATTTTGCGGAGAATCACTTGTTCTTAATTTTTTGGCAACTTAAGCCTCAATTTGTTCGTTAATTTGTTCTTATTTCTGTGAGCGATTTTTATTGAAGAAAAACAAAATAAACATGCAAGGTATTGGAAAATGAAACGCCTTGCGACACGCACGTATTGTACGGCTGAATTTAGACGCGATATCGAACTACCGTCATTATTTGTTGAGCAGTCTTTACAGTGAATCTTTTTATGTTTTAAGCTGTATCGCTAGGTTTTAGTCAATTTTCTACCACAAAAACTTTCTTAGTTATCAAGCCTCAGCCTGAGCTTGTTCTTTTTAATTGTTCTTAAATTTTGGCAAATTTGAGCCTCGTTCTTATAAAGTTGTTCTTATAAAAAAGCGTGTAAATATAATGAATATTGTGGCTCAACAATTCTATAATTATAAACTAAAATTGCCATTCTGGGCCGCCAATGGCAATACCGGATTATATTAGATAGTTGGGAGAAAATAAATTTTGTATCGGACAGAGTGGCGAAACAGATGGCCCGATACGATACGAGAAATATATTTTCTCCCAACACCACCGATATATCCTTTTCGCAAATTTTACCCGCGCCATATTGCAAAGGGGGCAATCGCGAACACCGCGGCGTTTTCAGTATAAACAACACGTTGCTTAAAATCAACGAAAGCACTCTGCTAGCTGCTCAGCTAGAGGCTTATGCAAGATTTAGTTTGTATTGAAAAAGCCGCGCTCGCCCCAGAAGTTTACCACCTTTCAAAGATGGCGCGGCTAATTGTAAACTCGTGTATTGGTTTTGTATTGCTACTCTTAACTGACTGAGTGGAATCCAATTCGGTCTGTTATCATTACGCGTTATTAAAACAAAAATGGATCAGAGCGAAACGCGAATCAAATTTGTTCAATCACAAGTTATGATAACAGACAAAACTGGACGAACACGAACTCCCATTACCAATTTTAAAATATAATAATTACAATTTCTGAAAACTAAACTGAAAGACGAAATCTTTGTAGATAAAAACTAATTTTCATAACATTTGTAATGGTAATGGCAATGAGTGGACGCCATTTCTGTCTGTTATCACTACTTGTTGCTGTTTGGTCAGAAATACTGAAGCCGGGATTGTGATTGGTTCATTCAACTGTCCCGATAACAGGTAGCTAATAACAAGTAGCCAATAACAGAGTTTTGTTATCGGATAGTTTTCCAAGGCGATTAGGGAAAAATAAAGTTCAGAATGGGCCAATCTGAATTGAGGAAATTGCAATTATTATGATAAACGGAAAATATTGCTCATAAAAATTTATCGTCTCCCCACGTTCATGCGAATCTCCATGGACATGACTGATGACAAGCGTTTGGCGGTTTGACGGAGACAAATATTCTCCGATTTTACTTTCATACAGAACCCCATCACGCTTTCAAAACTACGTTAATCACGTTTTTGATTATGTTTTTGTTTTAGCTTAATCTTCCCAGCAAACATCGCAGACTATATTAACAGTGACGTCAAACTTCAAGGGAGCAAAATGTGAAGAAAAAACGAATCTGCCGCAAACAAAACCACATTCCTATAAAATTAAAACCATGCATGAAAGTAATGCTTTTCTAATTTTGGATGTACTTTTATCATCTTTTTGGCTAAAAGGAGAACTTCGAAGAGTAGAATGTGAAGGAAAAACCCTACTTTATTTCATTCTCAAAGACAAAGGGATTCGTTGAGAAGCATGCAATGCATTCTGGTACAGTAATCCAGCAATGCGCATGTGTAGATGTGTGCACGAGGCCAATATTGTTGTGAGTTCCACGCCAAACGCGCCTTCGCCGGTCACAGAACAACAGAAATGTCTGGACTTACTTGTTGCGCCAAAGTTTGACCGGATTCAAATTATGTTGGGCCCATTGACTTTAAAAAACATTGAATTCGAAGTCGTACTTCTTAATTTAATTCCATTATTACCTGTCCGTTGTTTAATTGTTTCAAATGATAAACTCACAAGTTCAGCACATGTGTGCCAGTGGTAACTTGCAGTCACTATATTTGGTACAGTGGGCGTAAGGGGTTAATGGCCGCTACCCACGTGGCCACAGTACCCGATATAGTGGCTACAAGCATGTGCTGAACATGTGGGTTTATCTTTGTCAGCCACATCACACGAGCGTTACGTTTACAGTTTACCTATTGTTTCAAATGCTTTAGTCTTTGGATATTTTAAAAACAGACTTTTAAACTGACATATTGTGTGAAAATATAAAGTTGCTGTGCTCTGAATGACATGCGCTCTTTCATTTGTGTGGAATACAAATAGGTAAGACGCGAGCCTCCTCCGCAGGCAACTCGATAAGACGCATTACTTCTTTCAGATAAAATAATTTTCAAACACCAGCCGAAAAACCTTTAAAATGGAAGTAAATCGCATGACTCATCAATCAAATCATTATGATTTTATTATACGGGTCAGCCATTTTCTGCTCAAATTCAATATGGCTTTTTCCGGTAATGATATTGGTTAAATCTGACGCGTACGTCACTATAAAGCATCGACTGTCCAGATGACATGCAATTTTTGGTGGCCATCTCCAACTGTGAAATTGATTTCCGGAAATTGAAAAGTTTAAACATATAAAGAACTGTCGCGGTTCACTGACGCACTGCTTTGCCGAGTCTTTTATACTTTTTATTTCGTGAAGCGTTTATGCAAGAGTAGATACGTTTTTTTTGCAGCTAAATTCATGTATTTAATACCCAAGTAAAATTCAGAATTAGTGATAGGGCTACAGTATTAAACTCCTCAACTGGCCGTACCTACATCCGGGATTGCATGAATGAAAGCCAAAACATTAAATGAAAAAGACTGAACCTAAAAAGTAGATAAATGAATATTTATCTGAAGAAACAAAAGGTAACCACTGATCATGTATATATGTTTCAGCTTGAGGCCAAGAAATGGGGTATTGCATGTCATTTTTCGAAAAGGAAAGCAACGAATTGGTCGTGAAAGGGATTACAAAACAGCGCGCGATAAAAAGCAAACACAAAACTTGGTGTGTAATCTAAAAAATACAAAAGATCATTGAGGAAGAGGAGTCTTTAAGCTAGATAGATTTGGGGGAAAAAGTTCCTGAGAAATACTGACGTATGAACTGAAATTATTATTTGAAAAATTTCTACTTTAACCCGATTATAGAGAATCTTTTGCAAGATAGCCCTATAGGTACTAACTATTACACTGGTTTACCGAATCATGTCAACTTTAACTTCAAATATGTGGTAGGTCTATACAGATTTGATATAGTAGACAATTTAGATATAAATTTTATGGCTGAGATATCGGAAGCATAAGCTGTTCTAGAAAGCTTGGCATATGTACTGCCACAAGACCGAATATGGTTCGAATGGCAAAAACCGATAAGACAAAAGAACGCGCCAGCCAAAGTTCCAAGGATCTTGAAAAGCTTCCAGTGTCGGCCTTGAAGGAGACCTCCGGAGTATTTGGCCGTTTCAAATTCAGTTTTCCATTTTTTCCACAGTTGGGTAACTCGTCTTTGAGTACCGAACCTAAACTCGTTGTGTGACGGATTGATATTCGTTTTTTAAAGTAATTATAATTATGCTGCTCAAGCCAGAAGGGATTGATAAACGAAACTGAAAAGGAAGTGTATTTCCGGGCCGAGGGCCAATTAAAATACACTCATAACCTAAAAGCTTCTAAAGGGAGGAACAACTTCCGCTCGGAATTCTCAGAGCTACAATCCGGTCATCTTTTACCCCATCTTTCAAATCTTGTTTATAAGCAGTTTTGAGTTTCGTTAAAATAATAAAACGGAGATGGTGCCTTTTTTGTGAGTTATATTTTTCGATGACTTCTTTTGCAATGCCTTTTTTCTGTAGTCGGTAATTAATAGTTCTCAATTGATAAAGTAACAATTCGTTTGCTTCGACCAAGCACAAAAATTCAGACTGGTTCAAAACAGAACACTTTTTGGTCGAATAAGATGCAGCACATCTCCCGG
>JAOCPT020200265.1:0-21952 GCA_026546935.2 Palythoa grandiflora | reverse complement strand
TGAATTTGTTTGAAATACGGTTGAAATGCATTTGAGACATATGTGAAACTTTTCACACAGGTGATTGATGTGTGAAAATTTAAATTAAATAATATACATGAATTGGCTAATAGCAGTGCTGTTTTAAGGAGACACAATGCAGAAAAAAGGAAATATAAAAAAGCAGTTGTAACAACCAATCGAATCTCTTGATTATAACGACGATTAAAACTGCGATCACGACTACATCTACATTAACGACTACGACGGCAGTTACGATTACGACTACGATTGTGATTACGATAACGATTGCGAATACCACTACTACAATAGCGATTACGATTACGACTACCATTACCATTACGATTACGACTATTATTACTATTACGATTACGACTACGATTACGACTACAATAACTAATACGATTACGACTACTGTTACTACAATTACGATTATTCATCACATGATATGCGTACATCACTTATAAACTGGAACTTGCTCTGTAATTTTGTTATATATAGTATTAAAAAGTATTCACACGACTTTTTGACACATTTTTTCATGTATATTTTTAAATGGAAATCATATGATTTTTTCATGCAATTTTGAAAAAATTGAACTCATGGGTTTTCAAAAAGTTCAAATAGCACTCCCCCTATCGAGTTCACGCTATTTTGAAATTTTTGAAAATTAACCCACTCCTTCAATTTTTTTTTCCAAATTGCACTCGAACTTATATGATTTCCTATACGAATTGCGCGTAATTCTGAAAACGTCGTTCTAAAAATAGAACAAGACGCGCAAACGTTGACTCAAACATATAGTGCATATGGAGGCTCCTTCTCAGGAGCTCCTGCTGTTTGTAATCAATGGTTTGTATCTTAGTGCTTTAAAGTTTGAATTATAAAAAGTGTTTTTTAATTAATCATTTTCATTGGTGTGTATCAGAAAGAATACTAACTTAAGACTGAAGGAAAAATATTTCTTTTATTTTACCGGCAAAAAGGCTGCAAAATTTCCCTTTAAAAATGTCCCGGGGACTGGGTGGAGATTTTGGTCGTGACGTCACAAAATGTGAATTCAGCGCCGCCTGTTTCAGTTTGTTTTGACAATACGTAAGCCTGGTTCACACTTGTGAAATAAGCACAAGCACAGGGAAACTATGTTCACACGCGTGAAATAAGCACAAGCACAAGCATAAGGAAACTATGTTCACACACGTGAAATAACCACAAGCACAAGCATAAGGAAACTATGTTCACACATGTGAAATAAGCACAAGAAAATGAAAAATACGGACGCGCATAGTGGACTGTGTGTTGTGTTTTTTGTTGATGCTTGTTTCACGGATGTTCACACTGGTGAAACAAACGTAATAAGCATAAGCACAAGAGAAAGGAAAATGTTTCTTTTTCTTGTGTTTATGCTTGTGCCTATTTCATACTTGATTTTAACTGTGCTTGTGCTGTGCTTGTGTGAACCAGGTTTAAAGCGTATTTTTTTAACTTCAACTGTTTGATGTTCTTGGCTTACAATCTTTTTCTACAGGCTTTGAAATTTTAATTCTCTTGCCGCTGTTATGTTGTTTGTCAAACCAACTAATGTCATTTAGCCCGCGATCTTTGGGAAATTTTAAATTTTAAAACCTTACGTGTTTTGAGGGGAGAAAAGGGGTTGTAAGACCTGTTTTGGAATTATAAAGTTTAAAACCCTTTTTTTCTAGTATTATAATTGAAAAACTAAGTCAGAAAAGAAATTTTGTCATAATGAGTCATCTTCGCCAATATTTGTAAAATGGATATAAATCAGGTAAATGCAATTGTTAAAAAATTAAGCTAAAATTACGCAAACGGTTTCGATTAATATGACCATCATCATGCTGTAAAAAATTCTAAGCGCAGGCAGAGGACTTTAAATAGTTGAAGGCAGGAGAATTATAATTGCACATTTGAAGAAATTAAGTGTTCCTTTGGGATAAAGAGACAAATAAAAAGCGGAAACTTGTTTGTTCAGAGATGGTTGGTAACGGCCAACGAGGAGTGCTTCTTTTGTTCTTCTAATTTCCAACGTTTGCAAGTGTCAAGAATTTTCGAAGTGAGACGGTGGTCAGGGTTAGAATTTAGATGACTTGACGGTTCAGTAATAGCAACAGATTTGTGTTTTGCCTGATGATGATCATATTGATCGAAAACGTTTGCGTAATTTTAGCTTAAATTTTTAACAATTGTATTTACCTGATTTTCATCCATTATCTAAATGATCTTTAAGCATAAAATTCTTTCGAAATGTTTTGTAACAATCATAGAACGTTTTGAAAATCAACAAACTTGGGAATAACTGGGAATTCTTGATGGAGCCAATGAGAATTACTGGGAATTCCCAGGAATTCTCAATTACTCCAAGTTCTAAAACATTTCAAAAAACAGAAGTTTTGGAAGTTTTAAGAATTACTGGGAATTCTTGTGGTATTATTGAGAATTACTGGGATTCCTAGGAATTCCCAATACTTTCATATTGTATAAGACAAAAACTAAAAATCCACAAACTAGGAGTTATCCGGGAAAAAAACTATAGGATTATTGATGTATCTACAGAAAATCGTTACGAATAACGAAGAATTTACTGTTACTGGCAATCAGGTGTTAAACTATCTCCAGGATGTTGGAGACAAGCTAGGAACCCTGGGATCAGGCTAGGTCACCTCGCAAACAAAGGACACAACGAGTAATCAATGAACCACTGTACAAGCGCGGGCTCATTCCCGCTTTGACGGGGCGTGATTTGGCAGCACATAAGTGTTTTGTTTTTTTAATCTAAAAGGCGAAAGTTAGTTTACGATAACATCTGGGTTAGGCTTCAAACTGCCACTTTCTCGGCTCATTATCCTCCTGGCGGAAGTTCGTCCTGTCAGTCTGTTTAATTCACGGAGTGAAGGCTGCATGAAGAAGAGTCCGGGTTTGCCTAGCCGAGCCTGGGGCTCAGTCTCTGAATCGCCCTCAAGCGAGTTGTCCACGATGGAAGCTGAAGTGATTCTGACCAGCGGTAGTGGCATAGAGAGTGGTGCTCCTGTATACCACAACAAGAGGTGTTACAAAAAACACTAAGCAAGTTGGTTCAATTCAAAAATACTTATTATTATTATATAGCAGTTAGACTTTACGCCTACAATTAATACTACTGGGCGCATGAAACGTAACCCGTGGGCTAAAAAGTGATTTAAAAAGCTGTGAAAATTACTGAATATAATTAGAAATTAAACTCTCGAATAATCCTAGAATCCTAAAAAACCTACTACTACTACTACCACAACTACTACTACTATTACTACTACTACTACTACTACTACTACTACTACTACTACTACTACTACTACTACCACCACTACCACTACCACTACCACTACCCCTACCACTACTACTACTACTACTACTACTACTACTACTACTACTACCACTACTACTACTAATACTACTTATTATCATTATTATTATTACTGTTATTAACATATATCAATGTATGTTGGTCAGTAGTATGAAATAAAGAATAAACAGTTGTCAGAAAAAATTGGCATATGCCCCGAGCGGGAATGGAACCCACGTCTCCCTGTATTCTAGTCAGGAGTGCTAACCACTACACCATCCGGGACCACCAAGGTGGCAACGTAGCAGTTTCACGATTACTTGAGTAGGTTAATGCGTGAGGATTCGCGGGTCCAATTTTTCTGAAATGCAAGTGCGGCCTAATACTACTGTAGTGTGTTTCACCTCATATAAGGCTCAGATCAACTGAATAATACCAAAATGAGGATATATGAAACAACAAGCGGCTCGGCCCAAACCCATATATAAACCTATATCAATGTATGTTGGTCAGTAGTATGAAATAAAGAATAAATAGTTATCAGAAAAAATTGGTATTTTCCCCGAGCGGGAATCGAACCCACGTCAATTTTTTCTGACAACTGTTTGGCCATCTTGCTTGGATGAACAGTATCTCATAAATGAAGCAGTGGAACTTTCCTGAACCTTTTTTTAAGAATTTTTTACTTTGTATATTGTTATAGTTTTCTTTGTTACATTTCTCTTGAGAAATCAATTCTATTCGTATACTGAACATTTTTATTTTACTTTGATGTCAGGGGCATCGAAAAGTCGTTTTTTAGCGTTGGGTTTTTGTTTTTAGCTAAAAACCGTATCGTTATTCTTTTGTTTCTTCTCCGGAGATTTTGACTAACGGCCGATATAAGTTTCGAGCTGTATTCTAATTGTTAAATAGCTTATCAGTATAAAATGAATTTTTCAAAAAAACCCACAACAATTAAGCTTATTTTGGACATTTGACTGGCTAGCAGAAGGGTGTCCATCCCACAAAACTGATTAAAAGGACTTAAGTAAAATTCTAACACTTGTGAATGAAAATCCACTGACAAAGAAGGAAACAGAACTTTAACACCACGAACACTTTGGCTGTCGTACCTTCGGGGGAATTTGTAAAGTCTTTTAGTGACTTGGGTGTGAGTGCAGGGGTCTTTCCAGCTCTAACAGTTTTACTGTGTGACTTCTTTGGCATGAAGTCAATATTGCTGATAGTACTGTAGTCGCTGATGCAAGATATTGCGTCAAGTGGTACCCATGTATCCTTATTCTTTGACGCCTCACGTTTAGTGGGTGATGGGAGCCTTTGAGATTTCTTCGAGCGGTTTGTAAGGTTTGAGTTTCCTGTGTCTCCAAACAAGCTTGCCTGACGCAATTTTATGCGCAAGTTTTTTGAAACACCCAAAACCGGGTCATTTTCTTCGGGGATAACTTGAATTTCGGATATACACTCATCTTTTACAGCTTTATTTTCTGGCTTTCGTGGTATTTTAGTAGACAGTTGTTTTTGTTTTTCCCCGTGGATTATAACATCCAACTTTTTTTGTTCCTCTTGTTCCTTTGCCTTCTCCTTTTGCTCCAAAGTGGTACTGTTCTTCTCTGAGGTGATTTCTAGAGGGGTCTGCGCGACTGAGACTGAAGAGCTACGATGGAAGGATACAACAGATCCCCTCCGATTAGAGGGTGCTCCTGGAAGCTTGCGATTAGAAACTAGAATAGAAGGCTTTTCTATTGTTGAAGCTGCAAGTAAACAGAAACATAAACTCAAAATCACGTCATCAAATGAAGTTTTCACCGTCTGGGCCACAATCAGTGCTCCAGCTAATCAGTTACAGTTACAATCACAGTCGCAGTTGAAGCCACACATTCACAGTCACAGTCACAAACACAACCACAGCCACAGCAACAGCCACAACCTGAGCCACAGCAACAGCCCAAGCCACAGTCACAGCCACAGACACTGCAATAGCATTAACTTACAACCAGCAACAGCCACAGTCACAGCCACAGTCACTGCAATAGCAATAACTTACAGCCAGCAATAGCCACAGTCACAGCCAGTCACTGCAACAGCAATAACTACAGCCAGCAACAGCAACAGCCACAATCACAGCCACAGTCACTGTAACAGCAATAACTATAGCCAGCAATAGCCAAAGCCACAGCCACAGTTACAGCCACACTCACTGCAACAGCAAAAGTCACAGCCAGTCACCGTCACAGTTGCTGCTGCAGCTGCACTTAGAATTGTAGTCGCAGTTGCAGTCGCAGTTACAGTCATAGTTGAAGTTATAGTTGTAGTCACAGTTACAGTTGCTGCTGCAGCTGCAAATGCAATTGTAATTGCAGTTGCAGTCGCAGTTGTAGTCACAGTCACAGTCACAGTTGCTGCTGGAGCTGCAAATGCAATTGTAGTTGCAGTTGCAGTCGCAGTTGTAGTCGCAGTTACAGTCGCAGTTGCAGTTATAGTTGCAGTCACAGTCACAGTTACAGTCATGGTGCCAGTGTTAATGCTATTGTCTGTCCTAGAAGTCTTTAGCATGAATACAGTGGTCACTACAACACTGTGATCCAGTGATGTAATCAATGGGGTCCTATCTTGGTCCTAAAAACCTTTATTAGAAGTAAGAGACAGAGATAGAAATTTTGAAAAGTTGATGACAAAGAAGAAAGAGAAAGAAACAGAGCTACTGCGGGCAGGTCAGTTTTTTATTCAATGTTTGCTCATGTTGCTTGAGTAAACAACTTTCTTAAACACACCTTCGCTGCCTTTGCCCTTCTCTTGAAATGTAAAAATAATACAAAACACTGATGCTTTTAAGAAAGTGAACAAAACTATGAAAGAATATAAAAAAATTTGCGATGAATAAAATGCGTACAGGAACCCATTACTACTAGAAAATCAAAATTTCCCTTTATAATTATATTTACTTGACCCCGACAAAGTAGCAAAAGAGCTCAATTCACACTTAATAAGAACGTTTTCCTGTTCAGCCAGTGATTGACTCGGTGGTCCTCACAAATATTCTATCATCCAGTTTCCAGCGCCAAGATTAACTTCTTCTCGTACCGCGTTTCAAGTTAGTCCTGCTGATACGGAATTCACTAGTAGTGGGAGCCGGATATGTGACGGTCTGTGGACCGTAACAACTTGTCACCTCTTTCTCTCGCGTTGATCGTGATATCTACATTATCGTTTTGTTGACTAACATTTCGACTCGTTGCAAGGTCCGTTACAAGCCAAACATTTATACATCACGATCAATTCAACGTAGTTATTTTAAAGTTTTAACTGTTTCCCCCGTCTCCGGCCCCAACGGAGTCCAAAACTTAATTGAGGCCGTTTTATTCGCCTGTATCAACCGCTTAAAATAACTGACGAGCATTAACCTGTATTACTTAGTGACTTTGTGGGTTTTTCCTCAGACATCTTGGTGCGGATGCAAGTCTTGGACGACTTAGATCTTTTACTTTTTGCATCATCTGAAAGGCAAAGAACAACAAAAAACTCAGGAAATAGAGATGTCACTTGTCATGTAACAGGTTATGTAATGCTTCCGTTGGCAGCAGACACTCGATATCCCGGGGTATACGTTTCGTCACAAACATTACCCATTGATACCAAACGTTCAGACAAAAACGAAGGAAATTTCTCGTATTACAATTCAATAAATGTACTCATCCATCCATCCATCCATCCATCCATCCCTTTTTCCTCCCTTCGTCCCCGTATTGATAAATCCATCTCTTTTTCTGTCCCTTCTTTCATTCATTCATCCGTCCCTTTCTTCTACCCTTCCTATGTCCCTCTCTTCTTCCCCGTATTAATGAATCTACCACTTTTTCTCTACCTTTTTTCATCAATCCCTCCCTTTCTTCTTCGAACTCCCTCTCTGCCTCCCTTTCTTCCTGTTTTGATAAATCTCTCTCTTTTTGTCCCTTCTTTCACCCATCCCTCCCTTTCTCCATCCCTTCCTCCCTATTCATAAATTCATCTCTCTTTCCGTCTCTTTTTTCATCCACTCTTCCCTTCTTCCTCCCTAACTCCCTCCTTTTTCCAAGTATTCATAAATTTATCTTTCTCTCTCTCTCTCTTCTTTCATCCATCGATTCCTCCCTTTCTTCATCTCTTCCCCTCTCCTTCCCTGTATTGATAAATGTATCTCCTTTTCTCTCCCTGCTTTCATCCATTGTGTTCTACCATCGTTAAAACTTTTTGGGACAAGAGATAATATACTAATATAGCGCCTAAAATCGAGCAATGGTTGTGAAGCAAACCTGTGCAGACTGAAATCCTCGTGAATTCTTCAGGCATTTCAATTCCCCGCTCCTTGAGGCGAGCCATGTGTTCCTGTCTTTCCTGCTCCACCACGTGTTTGGAATAGTACCAGGAATTCACCTCCTCCTCGTCATTGTATTGAAATACTGACGCTGTCTCCAGATTAAAGAAGCTAAGATATCACGCGCAACAGTCATTGTTTAGGCAATGATCCAAATAAGCAGTAGGTAGGTCGGAATTAGGGGAATTCAGCATGGAATTCCGCAAGGTGCTATTTAGAGGAATTCCGCAAGGTGCTATTTAGAGGAATTCAGCATGGAATTCCGCAAGGTGCTAATTAGGGGAATTCAGCAAGGTGCTAATTACGATATTGCTAAACCGTCAGTTTCATTCATTTTTAATTCACTTACTCGAACTCTTCTGGTTGAAACTTTTATCTTAATTTAAGTAAAACTCCATGTTGGAAACACAAAAAGTTAGAAGGTTTTCATGGCTTTTGTTTTGGAGTCTTATTGGATAAATTATTGTATATCAATCGAAACACTGCTTTAAAATAAAGTTACACTACACTTTACTTCAAAAGCATGTGGTACACAGGATGATGTATCAGTCTCAGTACCAAAACCTAAAAATTCTTGTGAGGGAAAAGCGAAGTGCTACAGAATAATGGGAGGTTACCCACTTCCTACTCCGACTATTAATTGCCAGAGTTCTTTTCCATAAAAGTAAAAAGAGGTCTTCGCAATACAAGTACACTGTACGATATACTCTATATATTTTGTTGAAACTTCTACGTAACTCCTTTAATTGTTTGTAGTACATGGTTCTCACTGACTAACGATAATAATAATAATAATAATCTTTATTATTTATATTGCGCATATTCTATGAAATAATCATATGCGATAACAAAATTCCAGGAGTTTTCTAGGGTAGAAAATATATTTTTCCAGGACCTAGCCACGCCACCAAAACAATTGTGCGGTTCTTCAGCTATGCGATTGAAGCTAAATGGGACCAAAATGACCACTATCCCCAGAAAAAAAAAAATTCTGAAATTGAGTCTACACTGACAAAATGCAAAAGGTACAATCGTGCGTCAGATGCTTCTGCAGGTTTTGGTTTGTTTATAAAACTGTTGAAACTTTCCCCACAAAATTTCAGGAGTTTTCCAGAAATACAGGGAAATTATCTGTTTTTCCAGTTTTCCAGAGCCCTGGAAGAAAATTTCAAAATTGCAGGAGTTTTCCAGAAATTCCAGGAGTAGTGGGAACCATGGTAGCATACTTAGATAATCTCATCATTATTATTTAGGCATGATAACCGCATTAAAACTATCTCAGTAAAACTTTGAGCAGTTGCATTCATAAAATATTTTCGCAAAAACAACAGCAACCATATGAACTGTTTGGCACGTTAGAACTCTGCCACAAATGTTAGCTAGAAACTACTAGCTAGCTTCCCGGTGATAAAGTTATTTCGGGAAGCCAGTATCCTTGTCATTTAATTTTTTTCTTGTAAATTTAGATATGTATAACGATGTATGTAGAAATAAAGTTGTTGTGGTTACTGGCTTTAGAAGACAAAAACCATTATGCCGTCGAGTCGTGAAATAAGATCCGTAACCTGTCCGCAACTTTCCTTGAAGTTAAGCGCTGATCGGCAGGTCGTAACATAGAGCATTACAGGCTCATTTTCCCACTAGCTGTGTAATCGCTGACCTCTACACCTTTAAAACGCGGAACTAGTAATTTTTTTTTTCAAGTTAAAACTACTGTAACTATTCTAAACTGCTTTTAACTTGTTTTTTTTTAAGCATGCAAGTTTTGATTTCTTACTACGCAGCGTGACATTTCAACCCGTTCGTTTTTCAGAAACTCTGAAAGCACGACAGAGTGGAAGGGTTCATAAAGCGTACGTGTTTAATCCACCATTAAACATATTAGGTGTTCTTTACATAAGTATGCATACACACAAAAACCTATATTTTTATCAATTATGTTTCCATGTCATTTTACATTTTACATTTCTATTTCCAGTAAGTCCTCTCAAAGGACTTTTATTGTTGTTCTTATCAGAGGAAAAAAGTCGTACCTGGTAAGATCTTCCACTCTCTTTTTTTCCCGTTCTTCCTTTTCTCTCTTTTTTCTTTCTGCACTCAACCTTGTGAATCTCCTGCGTTCGCTTGCCTCCTTCTTAGCCTTAGCATCGGCTTTGAATTTCTTAAGTTGTTCCTCGATGTATTGCCGTTGATCCTCGCCTTCAGGTATCTTACTACGAAACGCCACGAAATCTTTCCATTGATTGAAGAGTACGCGAAACACAGATGTCTGAAACACCGAAATTTAATAGTTTTGATGAACCATCGTAATGAACAGGATTTATATGAGAATTTAAATATATATTTGAGGAACAGACATAGCAAAGATGGTATGTCTTTTATGCTGGAGACCCCAAGTTTAATTTTTAGAAAGACCGTTTCGAATTTACACTGATTTGTGTGGCATTAGCTTTAGTTACCGCCAATAAGTTCACTTTACCCTAACTGATCAAAATGTTTCAGCAAACGATAAGATCAAGTTTAATTGTGGCTCTAGTTGAAAACTGTGTGTTTTCCATACACTGACTGCGTTTTCACGAGGGTTAAGTAACTTATGATGGAATGTCAACGTTAACTGAGCGTATCAAGTGACTTAACGTTTCTATATGTTTTCATGGCAGGGCAGATTTAATTTTTGGCTATGTTAACAGTGTATTTGGAGCCTGGTTTCTAACATAAAAATGGCGGGGAATATGAACGAAGGATTCTTTTATGTTTCACTTCTAATTGATTTCTTAACTTACGTTTCATAACATTTACAGGCTATTGGTTTGGTCGCTTAACCGAACGATTATGGCAGACCGGACAAAAGCGCCAAAATTTTTCTAAACAACATATCTCCACTTTCATTACACCAAAATAAGAAAATAATTTTAAAAAGTCAAGTTTTACAAAAAAAATTATTCTTATATTTTAAACGAGATTTAAGTAGTTCGAGTTCAGGCCCTCTCGGATATTCCATGTAGCAAGGTAGAAACTGCAAGTATTATGTTGAAAATAATTTTATTTCAGCAAGTTAATTTTAACAATCTTACTTAAAGGGGAAGAAAGAATCGTTTGCAATGGAAGAAACGAGAAGAAATACGGCGACATTTAAAGACTTTAAAGATGTCTGCCCCAAAGAAGCCCGACTAGGTTCACGAGATAGAAACAGCCCATCCCACTGTAGTTGCCTCAGTAGAGCACCAGTCATGAAATCGATGAGTCGTGGGTTCGATTATCGCTCAGGGCGTCTGATTTTTTCCAGCATTTGTTCTGATATTGTTTCCTCTTAGACACATCAGAGTTTCTCTTGATGATGAATTAATGTTACTTAAATTGCCTGCTAAGGGTTAGTTTTGTTCGATTTATTTGATTTCAACGAGTTTTTTCAAGTAAAAGCAGAAAACGTCTTCGAATAATGACAAGGCTCACTGAAACTAGTCTGTTTCGCTTTATTAGTCCTAATAAACGCTATGTGTCGAAGACGATTCCTCCAACATTTCATGATGATACAGCGATGAGAAATTTGAGGAGAGGAATGCTTATTTAGTACAGAGTTTTGCTCAAATCGAGGCCTAGGTTGTGGTGAAGAAAAACAGTCTAAACTTACAAGAGAAAACAATTTGAGGTAAACTGGAAACGCCATTTTCCAGTGAACCGAAATACATTCATGTACATCTGTAACTTAGTTCAACACAACTTACAATGCTGCGAAGTTCATGAACATGATGCTGTGTTTTTTTAAAAAAAACTTTTTACTTTTAGAAAAAGGTAAACAGATCTAAACGACACGCCTTTTGAGACTCTGTCTTCTTATTGACTTGCGTTAATTTCTATAACTATAAGTTAAGTGTACTTTCAAGGTAACTTTTTAACCAGAATTCCACGTGTTGTTGATTACTTTCCTCGTTGTTAGGAGTTTTTTTAAGTGAATTTTCGGAATTTACTTACTTAAATGAGTATATGTGAAAACACAGCCATTAGCAACCTGAAAATCAAAAAGCTGCAAATGGAAAACTTGGTTCTCTGACCTACATTTTGGTCAAAACGTAAAGTGTACATTTGGGGCTATAACAGCAGCATGTTGAAGGGTTTCAAGCAAGTATTTTGACAACATTTTCCTATAATTCGTTGTTAGCGAGAAGTGCAAAGACGATAATAACATGCAAATATAATGCAAAATCAAAGCTAAACGTCAAATGTCCGGCGATTCCGCCCTACGTTAAAACAATGCATTAGTGTAGATTTCGTTTGAATGTCAAAGTAATTTCTTTCTTTTGCGATATTTTTGCAGCAATCTGTCATTGAATGACTTTGAAACTTTATTTCATAAATTGCATTATTTATAACTTTAGTAACAACAATTGGTTAGTAAGAACAACACAAGAGCGCTAGCACTTTTAGCACGACTCAACACTTTAATCTCATTTGCTAGCTAAAGTTTCCCCTTGTTTAGAGATACTGGGTTTTCATTTAAAATTGATTTTATTTCGAGATTTTTTGTTTGTTTTAGTTTTGTTTGAAATGAAGACTTTAAAGAACCCATGTAGCTGTTCACGACACCGCACAACATTTCTGTCAGTAAGTGTTCATCTAAGGATATAATGCGCCCTATACGTGATGTCGTGTCTTTTCTTGTCTTTGCTGTGCCTTCTGCTTAGTTATAACAATTTATATCGTGTTACGTGTTGTCTTTGCTTTTACCAGATTGTTATTTCAAAAATGATTGGCCAATCGTATTTTGTTCCACCTTAAACGTTGTCTTTGTTTGTACGACTATCACCTCAAGAAAATAATTACGATTAAACATCTCAGCTCAACAAAAATCAACCCCAACTCACCTGAGCTTCCCTGAACACGTACGGGTGAATGGATGGGTTTTTCACTGACAGGCGGTCCAAAAGCTTGTCTCCCAATTCCATGGGGATATCAATCGGCAGTTCTGGTGATAACGTCGAATTCAGAAAACACTCCACAATTGCTTGAGCCTTCTTCCTGATCAACGAATCTTGCGCATGTGCGTGACATAAATCCTGCAAATGAAGATACAACCCTTTTAGTGAAAGTTTTAACCCCACCAAACTACAATATTTAAGACGTATAATACGGAAAAATTAAAACTAAGTAACTTATTTCAAAATAGGTTAAAAAGGTAAAATTATGGTTTAATAGCGGCGCTTCTGCCTTAGTAATTATTTGCTACAAAACGCCACCCTTTAAAAACAAGTTAAGCTGATTATCTCCTCTTTAAGGGAATAACTGTCAACTGTTTCTATCCTTACTAACAAACAAGTAATAAATGGTACAAATATCTTGTTTATTATCAATTATCCATTCCAAAACACTGTACATTCGGAAAACTGGCACTGCCGATCACGTTTCCTTCAATTTCTTTCTATTTTTAAGGTTACTGCATACCTTCAAGGGTGTTTTGCGTCAAAATGATACAGTGCGAATGTTTTAAACCGTATATACCTAAACCCATATCTCAAATTCAAGCTTACAGAGCTGGCTTTCGAACTATACTAAACGTTTTGAATTAAAATGAACTTCTATATTTCTTACGTTCCATAAAAACGAGCGACAAAGTTATCTATACTACTGCTTACCTTAAATCGCTGAACTTCCAACCAGAACTGAACGTCGTTCTCTAGTGTCTCCGTTTTCATGGCAACAAAAGCCCGAAACTGAGCGCACGTGTTCGGGTTGAGCAGAGTCTGACGCAGGGCTACAACGTCACGTGATGACGACACCCATCGGCTGTTTAGAATCTAAAATTGAAAATATAAGATTAATCAATTTTTTTTACAAAATTATTGTTGCTGGCTCAGCAAGAGCGCAAGCCTGAAGCAAGCAGCAGTGTAGCAGTTTTAGTCAATGAGTAAGTTTGGATTTTTAAGTTTCGACGCATAATGGCATAAATGGGTTGTTCATGTACGTTTTTCAGTTGTATATCAAACAAACACGTTTTCTCGGATAAGGATGTTTAACCAAACAGGCCCAGTTTCTATCGGATGATTTAAAAAACCCAATCACTTTTCGAAAAGAGTAGGACAGTGATCCCTGTGTTGCGTTTTGTCTGTTTCACTGAGCGCATTTCTTATTAATATATAAAAACTCAGTGACCTTAGCGATATACGCATTCTGATTGGTTCACTATCGAATTGGCTACTGACCAGGGGCCCTTAAGGGCAAAGGGTCTAATTGTTTTAGTATCACCCAACTAGTCGGACAGAAAAGGCAATAATAAAGTTAGCCAATGTGTATTGAAGAAATATTTATTTGGAAATAAACTGAAAAAAAGCGTCACGCTCAATTGCGCCAAACTTTGAACTCAGTGCCGTCTTCCCGCCTGACATCAGCGTATACAAACATTGTGAGACTTTCATTGAACTCTTCTTTCTCCACCTATTGTATACAGTAACTGTTTTAAATTTTGTTTAGTTTGCAAACTATTCTATATCAAAAAAGTGACAATATATTTGAAAAGATTCTTGGAAAAAGTAAAGCTTGATTTGTTTTGAATTTATAAACAAATTTCGTAGTTTTGTCTACTAACAAAAAAAAACAAAACTTACCATGAAAGATCTTCATCTCGAAAACGAGTCTCAACTGTTAGAGCGGGCATGGATTTAAAAGTAGGTTTAATATACGAAAATAGACATGACTAAGTGTGAGGTTATACCTCGTATGTATAAACTAATACAACTATTCTCTTCACTCTCGGTGAATAGTAAGTGATTATTCACCGAAGTGGAGGTGAATAGACAGTAACTATTCACCGAAGTGGAGGTGAATAGACAGTAATTATTCACCGAAGTGGAGGTGAATAGGCAGTAATTATTCACCGAAGTGGAGGTGAATAGGCAAGGATATTATTCTTGGTTTTCAACGACACTGAGGTAAATAATAAAGTTAGCATATACCCAACCAGCGAATTAGTGAGAAACATGCTTTTTTAAAAAAAATATCTTTTTTCATCCAGAGCCAAGCCGCCACGCGCATATTGAAAGACGCGCGAGACTGAGGCCAAAAACGAGATCAACATGTGATCAAAAATTTCGTTTAGTCGTTGCAGATCGTGCTGTCGCTTTGCGTTCAGTGAAACCACTTAAAAAAGCAAAAATATTTCTGTGTTCTGACAAAAGGCAAACAAAGAGCCAAAATCAACATATTTTCAGAGTTACTTGTCGCTTGGCAGATCAGAATTGAAGTTAAAAGTGAATTGACAGTTTGTAAATGTGCCGCCTGTAATAAGACAAGGGAGAAGCTGGTTGCCATCATTCACGCCGATAGAAAGGTTGGCTGGAAACGGCTGGTTTTTCCATCCAGAGCCAAGCCGCCACGCGCATATTGCAAACATTTGTTGAGCTCACTCTTTGACATTCTTACCACTT
Source organism: Palythoa grandiflora (assembly GCA_026546935.2). Taxonomy (NCBI): domain Eukaryota; kingdom Metazoa; phylum Cnidaria; class Anthozoa; order Zoantharia; family Sphenopidae; genus Palythoa; species Palythoa grandiflora. The sequence continues at coordinate 6,840 of JAOCPT020200265.1, read as the reverse complement.
CTGTTTCGAACTCATTCTGTTGTTAAAACCGCTCTATAAGAACGAAATAAATTTGTTTATTTATGTACCTTGAATTCGGTAATTTTTTTATTTAGATACACATGAAAACTGTAAACAGCTTCGTGTCGCCGCGCCGACAATTTAGTTGTAATACTTTGAATCTGTTTACTTGTAAAAAAGTTGTTCATGAATCAAACAATAATTAACAATTACTTAAACTGAACTTTGTTGACATTTTGTGTTTTCGGGAAATGTCGCAATATTTATCTCTAAAATTTCAGCTTCGCTGAAACCTCTTGGAAACCGCGACGCCATCTGGTTTTTCCCGATCGCTAATCAGTGAATGTCCTGGATAGTCACTTTTTAGGGAACCAATCAGAGCGCGCGAAAAAAACTATTTGATGGTTGGGTATATGCTAATGGCGTTTATAAAATTCACCTCGAGTTCTGAGGATAATTGTTAAATATTTCAAATATATGAGAGACCCTCAACTGTTGAAGCCTGTATGCATTTATATCATGACACTGAAAAGTCCCTTTTGGTGCGTTGTCGTTATAGCAACGTGACCTTAAGGTTACTGAACAGGTTGAAATGTGAAAAAACTGAAAACTGAAAAAGCAAGCTATATTGTTTTACTGAAGCAGATCTTTTGAACAATTTTTGTTTCAATAGCTAATTTCGTTCGCGAGTTATTGCAAAATGAATTTCTTTTATCGTCAGTCTGGAAGCTACACGGTTCATTTTTCAAACACTGTTTTCACGGTTGCAGTTCTCGCACAAATGAGGGTTGTAAAAAAAGTTAATGCTCGCTGAATTTTCGGTATTTTGCGACGAAATTTGGCAAAACTGTAGCTGACATACTTAAAAGACAATCTAACCGTGTCGGCAAATTTCAAAAGAAGACCTGGTCGATTTTTTATTAATCGATTTGTGCGCTTCTTAGCTAAAAGTGATTGCAATTTTCTATAAACAGATATAAAAAATGATGCGCTTTAACAATCAAAAATCGCCGACACGGTTTTGACCAACACACTTTGAAGAAGTTAAAAAGATGACAAACATTAGCAGAAGTTAAGAACTGAGCTCACATTAACTTTTTAAAGCCAAAAATTGGATAAAAAATACAGCTTCAGATCGTCCTTATGAAAACGAATATATCAATATGACTTTCATATTTATTTAGAGAATTTCATAATCTTTCCAGTGATGTATGGGTTTATAGGTCTGATAAATATCAAGCGAGATATCGTATGAAAGCTAAAAACACCGCCCAAGGTGTTCAATAACCTTAACACAATACCTTCCAAGCGGCTTCACTTCTTTGTAATCTTCGTTTCAGCATCACGTCCTCCACAACTTCTTGAGTGTTATTTCGTGGTTTCTGGCGCTCAATGAACTCTGCCGTCTGTTTGAACATCATCAACCACCTTCTCTCAATACGAGCTCGGATAAACTTTTGACTTTCCATTATTACTGGAGATGACGGCCTCTCTTTACCGCCATTAATACTTGTTGGCCGCATGTTTATATTTTAGCAAATTTGATTGTATTTTTTTAAGTTTTCTTTTTATCCAGGGAAAAAAACTGATTGTGTCTCGGTAAAATGAAAAGTCTCACACTTTGATTCTGTAAAATAACAGCACACAAAAAAAATCGAGATTTGAAAATTTGAAAATTTAATAAAGGGGGGTCCTGATTAGGTCAGAGGGGTCGCAAAAAATCGAAATTTTATTATGTGGGGGAAGGGGGGCATTTATTTGGCATCCAAGAGTATTATGTCAATCAGTTAGACAATTTTTCAATCAGTTCTGAAAATTTCATTTCAGTTTTTTCTACAGGTCGTAATTAATTTTGAATTAAAGCCATATATTGATATAAAGTGATACAGTGATACATTTTTTATATATTAAAGCCATATATTGGTATAAAGCAATAAAGTGATATATTTTTAAAGTCATTTGATTACACAACTTGTTGACAGGTTCTAACAAAGTTGTGACCAGTCTGGCTAGTTAGCCATTTTTAGCATCAGTTTTTATACTAGTTTACAGTTCCAATTTCTAAAAGTAATTATCAAATGTTAACTGCTTAATATTAACATACCAATGGGCCACTTTTTCCTTTGGCACCTGATCTTCCTGGTTCTCCCTATCAGATGCAAGAATTACAGGTAAAATATTCTTCTTCCTTGCATTTTAAATGCTTAAAACGCTCAAAAATACAGATAATTATTTACAGAAACATAAACATAAACAAAATACAACAACAACATTTTATTTAGGAAGGCAAAAACAGTTTACAATGTATATGGCAGAGCTACACCGTAGATAGCATAACTAATCGAGGCGGATAGCTTTATAATATGTTAACAAAAATGTTTTGTGGCAGTTCATTATTATTATTCTTTACAATCTATGTTGCTTCAGGAAAAGTATCTTTTAAAAAAGATATATATGTTATATATAGGTGTATGTATGTATTTTTATAATTTTACTTCATTAATAAATGCCGGACCCCGATTAAATGCCGGCTTTAAATAAATGCTGGGTCCCTGAAGCCAAGTTTTAAATAAATGCCGGGGGCATTTAATCGAGAAAGTACGATAACAATTGTGTCAATTTCAATCATGTTGTTTTACTTGCGACAAAACTGTTTTGTAAGGAACCAGATAACATGGCTCACTCCCACCGGTCAGGGAAGGACTTTACAGTGGTTCTCAAATGCTGAATCACTGTAAAGTCCTTCCAACAATCTGTATCATCCATCTGTGTTACCCCAATAAAATTTTAACAAATTTGTCAGAAGATATACCATATTTGGTCATGTACTGTACATATGGATACCGTGTAAAAGTGAAGCCCCATTTTTGGGTCAAAACTTTTTTTTAAAGTTTGTCGTTTTTTGTGTTTGTGTATAAGTTGAGGTCAGTTTTTTAAGCCGATTTTCACATCTCAAATCCTTGACTTATACAAGAGCAAATATGGTATAAATGCATTTTGATCTTAGACAAACTTAATTTATTGCAGCTGTGTACAAACAAAAACTTTTATCATCTCGTATAAAATAAAGAAACTTGTTTTAAATTTTATTGTAATTTTCATAACATGTACCACCGCCTGGTTAGCCTAGTTGGTAAGGCGCCAGTCTGCCGTGTGGGATGCTCGGGTTCGATTCCCGGCCGGACCTTCACTCAGGGTCTTAAAACAACTGAGGAGAAGGTGCTGCCTTTGCACTAACATCTGAAAATGGTTAGACCTTCACGTCTTCTTGGATAAGGACGTTAAACTGTAAGTCCTCAGAGACATGTGTATTTGTGTGTGTGTGTGTGTGTCTGTCATGTGATACGTCTCCATCCACCTCAGAGTGGTAAATGTGGACTACCTGTAAACTAAGTGTAGCACCCACGTTAAATAAAGTATTTATCTTTTTTTTTTTTTTTTATATATACCACCATGATTCTCTAAAATCAAAATGTTGGACCCTTCAAACTGCATTAATAACCTCAACATTAATATTCTTGTGCATTAAATAAGTGAAACCGACATTTTAGGTAATAAGGTATATGTGTGACACTGGTTTTTCATTGTGTAGTTTATGCAAAAAAATAAACTTGGGATGCAAAGTAAAAATACTCTGCATCCCTGGGACACAGAAGATTGATAGCCATTGAAGTGAAATTTATGCCAGAATTTAAAAAAAATCTTTAAGGTTACCATATACCTTCAGGGGTGTTTTGTATCAACACGCTACAGCGCATCTGTTTTAAACCGTAGATACCTAAACCTATATATCATATTAAAGCTTATAGAGCTAGCTTTCGAACTAAATTAAAAAATTTGAATTAAAATTAATCTTTAGTTTTTTTTACGTTCTCTAAAAACGAGCGACAAAATCGCCTTTCGAGAGTTCCAAGTTAAAAATTTTCGCAGTAGCTTCTTCAATATTTGAAGAACAAAAACGTGTCTGCGTTTTTTGTTTTTCGAAAAACTTTTTGTTTTAGAGCAATTTTTGTACGCTCTCTAGACTTTTTTTAAACCTAAATTCGAAAAAGCACTATAACTTTTCTCTGCAATTGAAAATGAAAAACGCAGACACGGTTTTTAGCACTTTTGGTCTGAAAACTGGCGGATTGATTAAATCATTAAATATCAGTAATCGCTTAGACTTGTAACTTGTTTTTAGAGAAGTTAAAAAAATCTAAAGATCTATTTTAATTCAACATTTTTAACATAATTCGAAAGCCAGCTCTACAAGTTTTAATTTGATATGTGGGTTTAGGTGTCTACGGTTTAAACAGATGCACTGTATCGTTTTGACGCAAAACACCCCTGAAGGTATACGGTAACCTTGATATTCCGTAATGGCCGGGTGACCTTGTTTTGAATATTCTCGGCAAAACCAAAATAAACTATAAAACAAGCAAATATTTGTTCTTTCAGTGGTAAAATTCTAAGTTGGACTTAGAATTAGCTAATTTTCCTCACTCCATACTACTAACAAATCGGGGTAAAGATATTTCGCTCTGGAAGGTAGGGATGGCCGGAGAGGTAAAGTTGTTTCAATCCGTGCGAACGGTTCTCCCCGAGTTGTCTCCGGGGATATGGACGGAGCTTTCGATTGTAAACATGCGTTCTTCGTAGAACAAGATGGCGGCGAGATAACTCTGTGTAAGATTTTTTAATGTGAAACAGCGCCAGTTTTGGCCCAATCCCCAGAAATTACCCTATCCGCTGAGACAATTCGCTCTGTGTGAAAAGGTCCTACGGGGAAGTACATCAAGCGAAGTCCTGAGACATTCGTAATTAGAGAGAAACGTGTTTATCTATCGCATTCTAAGACAGTATGCCGGTATAATGACATTACAAACTAATTTACTCATCAAGCTGCTGTAAAATGTTTCAGGTCGAGATCCTCTGAATAGTGCAATGTATGAATTTGACCAGAAAGCCGAAGAGCTAACAGAAGACATTAAAATCACCTCAAGATCATTGTGGCGGTATCGTTCAAGGGTGACTTTAGAGCACTTAAATCATTCATTTCAGCAAACTGTCGAGACGAATAACGCAGTCCCTTGCAAGCTGCTACAAGGGTTCTTAAAAAAGGTTTTTAAATTTGTCTTAACTTTTTTGAGAGTGTTTCCAAAAGGCGCTTTTACTAGATGAAGTTTTCAGGGTGCTAGATGTTTTCATGTACCAGCTAATTGTTGTCTTGATGTTGCTCCTTGTCTTCCTCACATGGACGTTGTTAAAAGAACGTTTTACTTACTGGAGTTGGTTTGAAAAACCTATAACTGAGAATTGCCAGAAATGAACTGCTATGATCGGCTGTGGGTGGATGGTCTCCAGACAACTTTCGGCCCTATTGTTTGATAGTAACTCGACTGAAAATAGCCGACATTTTTGTGTAAATAATTTTTTCAATTATCGAGCTTTACAGGTACAAAATTCGATGTTAACGCGCAAAATCTATTGTTCTAGCAGCTTTGCATTTTAATGGTTCAGCGAATGAGAATTTTGACCTCGGGAACAAGCCCAACTGGTCGAACTAATCATCGTGAAATCGCACTCTTTGCAAAATACCACCTTCTTTAATTTAGTGTTGAATTGTACCAAAAAATAAGGTTAACAAAAAGCATCGCCAAAGCAAAACCTTCCACCACCATTTCTTTTTTGGTTCGTACATAAGTTAGTTTTTAAGGGACAACAAGTATAGTAATTAACAAGTTAAAACATCTAACACTATGAAATTTTCAGCAAGTAAAAACGCCTCGTTTAAACATACCTTCTTGCAGTATAATTTAGTCAGGTTTAAGTGGATAGTATCAAATAAGAAAAGTCGTTTTGCTTTTGCTAAATTCGATTTTGGTGAAACCTGCCATGTAAACAAAAAAAAAACAAAGTAAAAAAAAAAAGAAAAATTATAATAGATTAAAAACTGACTGTGATGTTCCTTGCTTTTCCAGGAACAACAACTGCGAGCGCTTCAATTTCTCCCAGACATTGTGCGATTGCAACGACTTTTGATGGACAGGTTTTATCGACGCATGGATAGGAAAGAGGCTGAAAAGCTTTCTATAAAACGCTTTTTAAAAGATATGCCTCACGGTTGGTAACTGTAATTTATTTAAAATTAATTAGAGCTATTTCTATTTTTGGCCGATAAAACGAATCTTTTGAAATTATTCTTCTTTTGTTTCAGGAGAAGCAAAAAAAGAACTTGAATCTTTATTTAAGAGTTTCAAAGCTGCGTGGAGTTTAGTAAAGAGGTTTCTCGACAAGCACGGTAAGATCAACACTTCACAGCAATGTTTGTAAGAACTACTATTTATAATCTCAGACACCGAGGACGAGTTTGCACCTTGTTTTATAAGTTGAGCACTTGTGGGATGCGCCTGATAAGGTTAAAGTGAATATACCATTAAACGAATTCTTAAGCTAAGAGGGAAACATAATCAAGGAACAACTTTGCTGAGTCAGTGCAGAAGTGCACTACCTCCTCGGGGTGATGTTGACTACCATGAAGCGTATTAACATCTGGATACTGATTATAAAGCTCAATAGGGTGCTATTATGCGTGACTATTAGCTAACAGGAAGTATCCTTAATAAAAACGTATTATTATTATTATTTAATTATTATTATTATTAATATTATTATTAATATTATTATTATTCGTATTACGGTCTTTCAACACAGTTTCCTTTTCACAACGAGCCACCTCCCCATGGCCTTGGATGCGATCGAGGATATTATTATCATTGTCATTATCATTACCATTATTATTATTATTATTATTATTATTATTATTATTATTATTATTATTATTATTATTATTATTAT
>JAOCPT020199549.1:0-13825 GCA_026546935.2 Palythoa grandiflora | reverse complement strand
TACAATTTTTCAAATATAGCCTACTTATCTCAAACTATATTGTATAAATGAGTGGCAAATAAACTGTCGTTGCTGTTGTTAAATTTTGCTTTGAACTCAAATGGATTATGCTAGCCGTAAATAGAAGTCTAAGACCAATTCAGTTCATTTTTGTCATTTCTTAATTCAACAGCTAACAATAGCGATATGGCTCATTACAACAAGCTTGAAATAAACGAAACTACTAGGACGAGAATGTCAACGATCACCATTTCAAATTAATGCTTGCATGGATTATATTCAGTAGAGCTCGCTAAAAACGCTTGGGAAAAAAGCAATTTTTCTGTCGGTATATGGAAAATAAACTCCGCTTTCGGATTTTCTTGGTCTTGCAATTAACTCACTGTCAAACAGTATTGCTTTTAGAGAGATTTTGGGTACTGTAGGACAATTTTCGCCTAATATAAAATAACGTAGCTATCGGGATGGTATATTTTCTTTCTCAGAATAGTTTTGTTCCCAGTATGATCCTAATTTCCTCTGGGACTTTATTTTGCTCTAAGCTTGTACCAGCTATTGAGTGGTTCTAACCGAATCTTTTAAAACAACCGAAAAACCCGAATCGGATCTTTCTTACTGAATGGAGCTCTTATTTAATCAGTGCGGAAAACTTTAATTCGAAAGCATCTTTTTGTCAAAATAACAAATTTTGATTCTAGTGAACTTGCGTCTATTCCACTTTGTTTCGCAACAGTATACTCCAAGCACTGAACTCGCAACACAACATCGCATTACGTTCGATTTTACACCGATCGATCACGCGGAGATTATCAAAGTTACTGAACACCTCGAGCGGTGTTTCTAGTTTTCATACGATATCTCGCTTGATATTTGTCACAGACCCATAAACCCAAATATCACTGGAAAGCTTATACAATTCTCTAAATGAATATTTGAATTATATTGATATATTTGTTATCATAAGGACGAGCTGATTCTCTACTTTCGATTTCAATTTTTGCTTTTATGAAGTCAACAGTAGCTCAGAACTTCAATTCCGCTAGATTTTTAACTTCTTCAAAGTGCACCAATCAAAACAGTGTCGGCGATTTTTGTTTGTGAAAGCTGATCAATTTTTATATTAATTTCTAGAGAAATGCCAATATTTTTAGCCGAGGGGCGCAGAAATCGAATAATAAAAAAAATTAACGATTACTTCTTTTCAAATTCGCCGATAAAATTTTGTTCTTTTAAATACTTAAAAGTATTTCTCTGTGGTTGTGCAAAATTTGATGGCAAAATTAAATAACAAAATTTAGCGTGTATTGGTATTTTTTGCAACCCTCATTTTTTGTAAGAACTGGAATCGAGAAGACAGCGTTTAAACAATGAACCGTGTAGTTTCCAGACTGCCGGTAAAAAAAAATATTTTGCACTGAATAACTCGCAAACAAAATGAATTATTGAAGTTGTTTCATTTAAAAGATCTTTTTCAATAAAACAAAAAAAATCGCTTTTTCAATTTTCAGGTATTTTTCACATTTCAGTAACCTTAAGTAAGCTTTCAAACCCTTTTCGAAGGGAAGGACAAAACAAAACACAAGGCTCAAAACTACTTTGCTTTTAAGTTATATATATTGTTTAGGGTTTCCAGCTTCAACGGGAATATCATCAAGTGGTATCTCCCTATTTGGGTAAAAAAACAGTTTTTAGACATTAACATTAACCATTTAGAACTGCAACAAGTCAGTGAACGAAACGATCACTTTCAACATTGGCGTGTGCATGTGTTAAAATTGCTAGTTGATCCAAGCAGTACTTATATTTTTCGTTCAAAACGCACAATTGTTGTGCAATATATTTGGCAAAATGTTTACAAAAGTATTTTCCAACATACAAACACAACGTATTGTCATTCATTTATGGCACAAGTGCGCCTGTTATTTCGTCATTTTGTTATCATAAGATATTGTATCCCGTCTAACTAACATTAACAAAGAAAACTGACATTAATTTACAAGTAATTCCCTTACAACCGAATTTAACCAAGAAAAGATGCTAACATAGAACTTTGAAGGAGCGTAAAACAAATTATAAATAAAATATTTTCCTAATTGTGTCCTGGTCCTTGGTATAAGATCTACATAATAAATTCAAAAACTATTGATTTTTATAACCTCTTGATATTTTCAACATAGACCTCCCAATATGGTCAACAAAGCACGTAATGTCATTTCGGAAGGAGACGCCTCTGCTCTCCTTTAATCAGAAGAGCAAAAAGAGAATGAAGTATATGGGATCAGGAAACTAGATTGGAGAGCACGCGCACCGGATAAAACGTTCCGTACTGTTTTTGACCTTCACGCTCCCAATTCAGTAAAGGTCTACCTTTTGGGTTTTGTTGCGTAGGTGTTGAGCAATGACGAACTACTTAGAGCAACCTGAACACACCTAGCTTTCAATGCAGGAAATTTTGATTGTGCAATGACGGATTTATCGAATAACTGATGACTCAGATTTAGCCTGCATATTTATAAATTCTTATGTTTGTTGCGAATTATCTCTAATTTTCCCTTTTTCCCCTTTTTTCAAATCACATAAAGAAGGTTACACGAAATACCAATGTTTGAAAGATGTACCGAGGAGTTGTTATTTTAACACTTTTTTGCATTCAATATAATGCTTTATTAACGATATTTCCATAAAATAACTTCATCTGTTGATTTCTAAAATTGCAGTGTAAAATTATATGTACAAAACAAAGTCAGTATTTGAAATTTTACTATATTCGAATAGGAAAATCTTATATATAAGAACTTCATTTACAATAAAACATGTGTTCTTTAAAACTACTTTTTAATGAAAAAGAGGAATTGGGGATTTAGACTTCACGTAATCGTATTAGGACACACATATCATTCGGTTTTGTGAGCAATTATTAATGGTATTTCAAAACAAGAGGCAAAAATAATAATAATTTAAACATTTTTTTAAAAAATATGAACCTCAAACAATTTAAATGATGAAGATTTACTAAGCAAATAAACATAACTTTTAAGTTTTTAAAAATTATATAAAGAACTTTACTCTAGTTAGATTCGCTAATGTTTTACAATAAATACTGTTTTTTCTGATTTTTTCAAGTTTTTCATCTTTTTCTAACTTTAACAAAAATCCGATCTAAAGAAAGACCGTGTAACATAATGAAAAGTAAAAAAAAAAACTTGAAATGAAATCTTGTGCGCCAGGAAACGCATTCTTTTCCATATAAAATAAGAAATCAAGTTATTTGGTATGGTAACAGTTACAACATGTAATAAAGTATGTAGGATACTATCAATACTTTGAATACAAAAATGAGATTTCACTTTTACCACATTGATGGTAAATTTGCAAATATTTTCTACATTATTATTTTTTGGCAAACAAATTTTCACCTGTTTTCAATTAGCCCCTAAGGTTATCACAGGTGGCCTGCACTCTATTTTTTGGTTCCTGATATAAATATAACTTTTCATTTTGAACGTTCTGTGCAAATAAAGTGTTGTTGTTGTTGTTATTGTTGTTGTTGTAAATTTTCGAGTGCAGGCTGTGTGGATTTTTATCTGGTTGACCAGATTTCTCAACACCTCGTCAGGTGCGTTCAAGAAAATCGTAAAACCAAATAAAGCCTCTCACACAAAAATGCATTTTTTTAATCATGACGACATAATTTATGATATAAATTTGTAAAACATTTTATTAAAAATAGATTTTGAACTTAAAAGTATAAATCATTTTTTTTTAAATTTTTGAAATTTTTCTGTTTTTTGTATACTTAGTATTTTTAGTAGTTTGACATAGTAATATTAGTTAATTCTCTAGTTATATAGATTTTTTAGGCAGGATTTTTTGCATTTATAACAATAATTTATCATTTTCATTTATCTATTGATCTATCATTTTCAAACGCTGAGAAAGTTCACCGGAATTGATCCGGCAACAAATGATTCCAAACGAAGACCGAAAAAAGATGCAATTGATCATCCTGGGATGATCCTTCTTTAAACCAACAACTTTCTCGTGTAAGCTCGAAAGTTTTTCTTTACTGAACTTGTATTTATAGTTGCGTAAACTTTTGTAAATTAGCATTGATTACTGAAAATGGCAGTCATGTAAGCTGCCAAGATATCTTTAGTTATTAAAAAATCTGCCGCGTGTTTCTTTTTAACATAGTGGGAAAAAAATCATTAATTAAATCTGTACTGAACATAGAACAAAATATTTAGAAAAATAAAAAAAAAACTATTATTAAACTCAGTTGACTGAAACCTGTAATGTGTTGGTACAGTCGTTTTAGGTCTTCTTATTTGCTTGTTTATGTTTCTGTCTTACAACTGAAAGTTTCTTGTGATTAGTGTTAACTCTAAATGAATGGACCAAAACGTGTCAGTGTCTCAAGCACAATAGAACCATGCATTAGTTTAAATGTTCTTTTGTGTCAAAATGTTAATAAATAATAATAAACATTTATCTATCAGTGCTAAAAGTAAAAATGTCAATGAACCAATGCTGAAGGAAAAAGGCCTATTGAAAAACGTATCTGGTGTACACTGATTTCCCCTTTATTTTTGTTTTTTTTCCCTACACAATGAAACGTTAAAATGCAAGGCAATACAATATATAATTAACGTAAAAATTATAGTTTATACAGTTTTGCGTTTTTCCATCAAACTTTTTAGTAGTAAATGTAGATTTTAAAGTATCTGCAAAAAACCTTTTTAAGAGTATTTTTTGAAGGTTCTGTATTGATATAATTTGTCAAGTCAGTCTGTCTGTCAGTCCGTGAGTTAGTAATTAGTTAGTAAGTTAGTGAGTAAGTGAATTAGTTAGCTAGTTAGTTAGTGAATGAGTTACTAGTTACTAGTTGGTTAGTTAGAGGTTTTCCTGGGTATTTAGTATGTCAGTTAGAAAAGGCTATAATTAGTTGTACTTAGTTAGTTAGTTATTTGTTAGTTATTAGTAAGTGAGTGAGTGAGTGAGTGACACGTTTACCTCGGTGTTTAGTAAGTCAGTTAGAAAAGCGTTAGCAGTAGCTATACTGAGTTTGTAGTAAGTTAATTAGAGAGTAAGTAAGTCAGTCAGTCAGTCAGTCAGTTTGTTTGTTTGTTTGTTTGTTAACCCTTTCAGCCACAGGCAATTTATTGGCATATAACTTCTCCTTACATAACTCAAACAAAATAATATAACTGGTAATGAGAAACAAGGAATTGATCAGGTGGAATAAGCTGCGGAAATTGAAAAGCCAAATTCACTCAAACTGCTTGTACAGTGAAGCATGGAGTTCAGCTGGGATAACTTTCCAACTCGTCATCTGTTGTGTTTGGGGCTTAAAAAGTCAGTCAGTCAGTTAGTTAGTTAGTTAGTTAGTTAGTTAGTTAGTTAATAAGTTGGTTGAGAACTTGATTGTTTAGCCGTTAGTTTGTTAGCCGTTAGTTTGTTTCCAGATCTAAAAATTGGTATCATCATGTGTGAAAAGTAGTCATTTTCATTGAAATGAATAGTATTACTTTTTGTTCTTCCTCAGAGAAATAAACAAAGCTTTCTTAAAGCAACCAAATGTTTAATTTAGAATCGAATCCCTGCGCTTCTGTGTATAATATCCTTTAAAGTCAAAACAAAGAAATAAGGAATTTTAAGTTTTTCATAATCATTAAAGTAAAACGGAAACCTCAAAAATGCAACTTTGGCTCATAGCAAAGTGATTAGACTTAAAGCAAGGTCATACAACACAAACTCGCGTGAAACTGCAACTGCACACATTTGTGTCTCTAATTCTAAAGTAGTACAAGAAGTGTTTCAAGTTAAAAAAAAGTTACGTTAGCCGTGCATCGTCACACGTTTATCTTATATATTATTGTTTTATAAGCACATGCTACCGACATATTACTTTTTTTTCGTTCCAAAGTAATTATCTTTGTAATTTATAATTTATATATTGAGCAAGTTTAGCTTCCTCAAACTGTCAAACCCAAAGTCATCGCTGAATTTGTGAAGTCTTCATTTTGTTATCATTAGTAAAAACAAGAATTTATTATTTTAAAATTGTTAAATATAGCTATGCTCTTAAAACAGTATTATTAAACATATGAATATTGCATGCCCCTTTTAGCTGGTGGAAATGAGTGAGTTCAAATTGTCGCAACATAGGTCTCTAAAAATTAAAAAGATCAAGAAAAAAAGAAAACTCGATGGAAGTGGATGGTTCATTTCATAAAAGAAAATACAAATTGTAACGCTAGAGTTGTATACAAAACGCAAAATGAAACAAAAACATTTTACTTTTTTCTTTTCCTGCATATTCTCATAATAAGGGATAAATATAAAACAAAAAATATTTGCAAAAGTATTTTTTATGTTTGGACAAAATATAATTATCGCAGATAACAGCAATGCAAAAGATATATCCTTGTTAACTCTTCCTTTGGTGATTATCAAATATATAAACTTGTTTACAAAAAAATCACTTTACTTTTAACATTAAAACTAGCTTGGCATTGTCTTTTCAATGAGGAAAATTATATTCCGACAACATGCTGTACCACACCTCAAGTCTCAATGTGTTTTCTAAAATATTAAAAGTTGATTTTTTACTAGCAAGAATTACACAATTGTCGTTTATAGTAAGTGAGTTGATCAACAGTTGATCTGCCTTATACGAAAGTGTGATTCGGCGACGATTCGTAATAACCCTCAAAATAAGTCGTATTGTTGAGACGATATTTCGACTGACCGTACAAACAAGATAAAGTTACACAAAAACAATCATGCAGTACCTCTTGTTGCCAAACTTATAAACCAATAGGCGACTAAAGTCCTGACCATGCCTGGATGAAAGGCCTTTTTCATCTTGCAGCACGTTGTGGTTGCGAGAGGTGAATATTGTTGAGCAAAACGTCAGCAAGCTTTCGCAGTTATTGTTTGAATGAAATGGATCACTTCAAGTCACGGTATTGGTCATTAGGAATAGAGTTAGGCGCCTGCGATACGCTCCACATCACTGCGTCACTTCACTTGGCTACATCAGAATCAATCTTTTGTTTCCTTAATTAAACCTTTTCCTTTCCGCATCTCTGTTAAATCACCAACATACATACAAATATTGGAAAATACTACAAATACTTTAGAAGATAATTTTAAAAATTGAAAAAAGAAGCTAAAAAGTGATTCAAACATCCAATATTTTGATAAGATTAATATTGCCAAATGAAAAGAACTTCCGTTTGCCACTCAACCAAATTTTACGAACGGCACAATATCCTATTAGCATAAAAACATTAACAAAGGAATCTGAAGAAGGATCAGAACTACTCCAGTTGATATGCAAAACAAAAATGATGAAATAGCGTCACGTCCAATCGTTTGTGAAAATGGATTTTATGAAGTGATGCGTAGGACATCCTTTCGACAAGAAACGATGAGTTATCACCGTCACTAATTCAAAATTGCAGCAATCGAAAAAATTCAAAATTAATAATTAATATAGTTAATAATTAAATTTAAAACTAAAAATAACCATTAGGTTCGTTTCCATTTTAGGCTTTTTTTGACATAGATTTTATTCATTTTTATTTGTTAAGTTTTCGGGTTTCATTAATAATGTAGCTTAAGCTTCCTGAAGAAGGTTTAGGGAAGTTTGTTTGCGAGACTCACTAAATTGTTATATATTTATTTTTGGTCAGTTTGCTTATGTTAATCAACTATTGCTCTCAGTCTAAACGTGAGATTTTCAGTATCTTCCAGAAAACACTGCAGATATTTGCAGTCATTAATAAAACATGCTTGTTTCTAAAAACGGCTAGAAATGAGCTTCTTTCAGTTGAGGGTTCGTCACTTCTTGTAATGATAATTCCTTTTATTCTACGTTTAAAAAAATACATATCGTCTCTTCTGCTAATGCATCGTGCTTATCTGTTCGAGTTAATTCCCCTAAACAATAACTATGGATTGATTAAGAAAACAAGAATAAGCCACCTGTTAAAGTTTTAATCCGGAAAAAAATGCTAACGTGCCTTTTGTTTTTCGTAAAAGTTACGACAAAATTCAAAACAAATTTCAGAGTAGAAGAACATAGGAAAACGTAGAGGATGTGCTTTGTTGTCTCCCCTCGGACGTAGGGTGAAAAAGGTCAAAGCAGTAAGTTTGTTTACTGGCTGATATCGAGTTGTGTATCATAATGATTCGGTATCCTTTCCGTCCTCCATAATTAGCCATTGTCAACTAGCTTCCGGTTTCAGCCACAAAACAAGCCGATACCAGTTTCGAAACTGAAACAAAAATACAAGTTTTTGAAAGACTTGTGTTCATTCTCCTTTTTTTCTTTCAACAACAAAACAAATCAAGTTTTCTTCCTAGATTTTTAGATAGAATCGACAACTTGTGTTTATGTGCACGCCGGTAAACTGCACTTTGAAAATCCAATATAAGCGAACTTCCTTTTCATCTTTCGTGGTGTTTGGTCGTGCTTAGACTTCGTATGTTGTAAAATGACGGATCACACTGCGTGGTGTTGCGGGAATACCGTGGACTCAGGCATGTTGGAGGAAAAACATTCGAAGGCCTTACAATTCTTATTATGTAGCACGTTAAAACATTCTTATTTAACAGCGCCGAACCATAAAATGACGTAGATCCATACCATTTTGTTCAAAATATTAAGGAAATATAAGCTAACTTTCAATGAGCAACAGTTGAAAAAGCTACACACAATCGTACGCTAGTCATCTAAACGATTTCTCAGTTACTGATACAAACTGGTCTTGACGGGAAAGATTTATAACATTGTTGATACTGATTATTATTGCTCTAATGATGAAGTCAATCGAGTGATTTTTTTCCGTCGGTGTTAACCAAAACCAGTCACTCAAATCAGTTCTAAATCACTATTATTCCGAGAGACATTAAACTATTCCTTAAGCTCGTAGGGGCAATAAGACGGTCTAGATTTGTCAGAAAAGACTTCCGTTTACCAGCTAAAAACTTGAAGTCAAATTATTTCAGAAACAATGCCATTTCCTCATCCGTGTAAAGTTACGCGAGTTAATAATCTCCTTTTTTTTCTCTTTTGCTCGTTCTTTGCCTGCTCACAAAATTCTAGCAAATACTTGAAATGCATAATGGGTTCATACGAGTGCTGCTTCAGTATGATAATCAACGCTGGGATATTCTTTACTTTTTTTGAATTGTTTATTTTAGCAAAATCATGTTATTGCTACTAGCATTGTTAATTATGCATTGCTACTAGCATTGTTGATTATGTTATATATTTCACTCGATAAACAAAGTATTTTCTTTGCTTTCTCTTCAAAGGTAAAGACCTTCATGCACAATAACAACCTCTACACCAGTTACGTGATTTGGAAGCGGTCGAAAAGTTATGGCACCGCCCAGCAACCAGGCCCCTCCTTCATAAATGAATTAAAATGACACTTTTACTTGTAATCACTTACAAAACACTACATAACTATTTGTAGGTCATTTTGAATTACTCATTTTTATCATATTAAAGCATCGTCATTGAGTGAAGCCAAAGATAAAGTTATTTTGAGCTTTTGTTTCCGATGTTGCACGACATTACCTCTTCTTGTGCGTCTGCATCGATGAAACGTGTTTCATTGTATTCGTTAGGAAATTATTCGCGAGTGTATTGGTTATGCACTCATTGTTGTCATGATTCAGTTCACATAATTTTTGTCATCTGGTCTCGTTTCTTACCGCGCTATGTAATTCCCACATATATACACACAGTAAAAAGCTTTTTTACACACGTCTTGAAAAGTACAACAGTACCTGCGCGATTTTGCGTGTTTTTACTTTGTTTTTTCATTAAGCAAAAAAAATACCCTAAATAATCTATAAATCTAAAATGATATCAATCTGCTTTTCAATCTTAAATTTTCAAAATTACTGAACACGGCTAATGTGCGCCTCTAGTCATCCAAATCACTGAACACAGTGTAAACAATGGTGTATAAAAATATTATGTTAAGAACAATGCGACACGTGTTGGGAAGTAGTAAATCTTTGAAGAAAGAATTCATATTCAGTATGTATTTACTGCGTTTTGTTTAGCACTTATTAATATTACGTTTGTACAGCAGTGTTTTTTATTCCTTCTAGAATATCGTTCAGCAAAAAACGATTATAAAACTGCAATGTATACGTACTTGCAGCGGTAAAATAAACCTAATTTTGAGCTTGGTTTCAGAACTAGTTACAAACTAACAAGCCTTTAGCACATGCGTGCCAATGGAAACTTGCAGTCTATATCTAGGACACTCTAGCCACAGTTATTATCCTAGTCGAATCAATAAAGATGAGCAATGAGCCTTTAGGCAAGGGAAAGATTTGCTCAATGCTAAAAACATAAAAAATCTCTCGGTTAGTCTTCTTCTTCTTCTTTCATTTAACTCATCTCCCTCTCAAAGAGGATTCGTATGAGTGTAGTAGCCCTAGTAAAATTACAGCTGTGCAAGTATGATCATTCCCTCCAACCTTAACCTGGTCCGAGGTTTTGAAAAGTAAATAAAATTGCTGAAAGGTACCACAGTTCCACATTAAGTAAGAAAGTTTCTAGAATCTTCTAATGGTGCTATAACGTTCTCTGACTGAAATGAATCATATATCCCGCGGAAACCAGAAACAGGCGCCGCTTTCAATGGTTGTTTAAGTTTGCTTGACAAATTGTTTAAGTCGAGGAATACTACATCGGTCACGCTTTTGAGCTGCTGCGTGCGCGTTTGCGTCATTGTTGTTAAATATTCATAACAATACATTTGCTGTAGTTATGCAGTGTTCTTCAGACGTGAGTTTATATTGGGGAATGGGGCGAGGGGAGAAAGAGGCCCGGATGGTTGATGTTAAGGGGACACAATGTTGTGCGAAAGCTGGTGCATCACTGAATACCTTTCTAGCTGCATTTAGCTAGCTCTTGTACCAACCTAAAATTGCTTCAAATTCAAAAATGTAAAAAGGCAACCATTACAAGTCTTATTGACAATCGAAGAGGAGAAATCTATTCAGATTTCAGAACCAAGCCATAAAATAGTTCGTAACGAGTTTTATTTATTTATTTTTTATATAGCTTTATTTACCAACGGATTTTCATCAGCTATTGATATAATTACCGAGATAAAAATAATGCAAACACACGTTTTTTATGACAGAGAATCACGTCTCTGTCATAAAAAGCGGGTGTTTGCATTGAGTTGTAAATAAGACATGTAATGGTTATACTTAACATCAACGATCCGGCCCCATTGTACCGCAGACTTCTTTGTACCGCAGACTTCTTTTCAAGTAGTCATTTTTGGGTAGTGGCATCGTTAATTTATTCTCTGTGTGGCTTAGTCATATACATGTTTGTGCAACATCTGATCGATCAACAATTAAATTGATCTTTCAAATACTAAGGTTGCCCATTTAATATCTTATACATTAAAATGCACCTCGTCTTAAGGTTGGAGTACACCAAAAAAAGAAGTATTTTTTGGCCAAACCAGGAGAGAGGGAACTGAAAAGTAGCAATAGCAATGGAACCAAAATAAAGTGAAGGGAGCTGGGCAGGGCATGACATCATCACAGATGATGACTGGTAATTACGCGAAATGTAATCCATCTATTTTTGTATTTTGCTTTTACAAGCGCCAGGGCACCATTAAATGCTATGGTTTTTTGAGAATATTAGCTATTTACTTCAATATTTCGGCCATTTACGGGTGCTCATCATATAGGGTGTAGAAGGTTTATATCTTGTACATGAA
The DNA here is from genome assembly GCA_026546935.2 of Palythoa grandiflora. Classification (NCBI taxonomy): domain Eukaryota; kingdom Metazoa; phylum Cnidaria; class Anthozoa; order Zoantharia; family Sphenopidae; genus Palythoa; species Palythoa grandiflora. Next base: position 2,045 of record JAOCPT020199549.1, on the reverse strand, counting down.
GGCGAACTGTTCATTGGCAGTGGAAATTGGACAGAAAGCGTTGGTTTGGCTTAATCGCTAACAGCAATGGTGCCCATTCATGAACAAGGGTCCCTGAAGCAGCCAGCATGTGTGTCGAGTCTCATCAGGTCACATTCTTAATTTTTAGAAGTTTTGTCGAAGGATAATAGCAATCCGCTGGATATTTTGTCAAATTTAGACCTGCTCTTAGACTTATATATAAAATAGAAAATTATGGAGTAGGACTTTCCCACATGAAAAATTTAGGAATATTTATAAAAATGTCATAATTCTATGCGTCAAGTGTCAACAAAATGGCGCCCTGCTAAAGTTTTTCGTACTGAACTGTTCCAATCCACCAGCTATTGAGACGTTTCGTAAAACTAAATGCACAACTCGAAAGTTTAAGAGTTGTTGGAAAGTGCTATTTCCCCAAACGGATTATTGTGCGAAGGATTTTGAATTGAAAAGAGTTTTGTTTTGAGGTAAATTTTCCTTTTTTTTGAATGCATAATTTTTAAAAACATTGAAAAATGCACTAAAATTGTTGCATCCTATCTCTTTATAATGCAGAAATTTGGAACGTTTTTTCTCTGAAGTACAGTTCCGTTTGCTAAGTTAAGAAGTGAACTGGTTTTGGCTGTTAAGTTGTTAAACTGGGTGAACTTGAATTTTTTTTCAACCGATATAGCATGTTTTAATTTAAATATACTACTCAGATGAAGTGGAATCTTTCATAAAAGCTTCCAATTGAAGGCTCACTTCTCTGAAAGGATTTGGGCAAAGAATAAACCCCATGCTCATAACATCGAATACCATTTTAACTTTAACATCAACTCATTTCTATAGTTTTTCCTTTGATATCGATATGGGAAGCCTTTTTTTCTCAAATGAACCTTAAAAGTGCAAACAAATGAATTTTTGGGCTTTATTATTGATTGTTTATTGACATGAAATTATACCGCCCAAAGTAATCAAATTGAGAATCAAAAATAGAAAATCAAGTGGACTCCTGCTTTAAGGCTCGGGTAAACTCAAAATCTAAATCCTCATCGTGGTACTTGTTTCGTTATAGAATATAATTTCAATTAATTGAATCACCGTTACAGGTTAAAAAAAAGTTTTGTTTGTTTCATGTTTCCGTGGCAACCAAATTATACACAGTTGTTTATAGTTTTAAGGGATTTCTAAAAAATAATTAGTCTTGCCACATTCAAGAAAAAGAGTGTTAAACAAACAAGGTGGATATTAAAGATTATGTGGTTTTGTCTTAGAACTGATCCATTCAGAGATATAACTTTTTAAGAAAAAAAAACATGAAAACTTGGTCTGATATTTTATACATAAGTCTCTGAGCAGGTCTACATTTTGATAAAAATATGCAGTGGATTGCTTTTATCATTCTCATGAGACTTTAAAAATTAAAAATGTAGCCTAATGAGACTCGACATGCACATCCGCCCCAAGGACCCTTGTCCATGAATGGTCAGAATTTTTGCTAGTGGTTAAACAAAACCAACATTTTCTCTCCCATTCAGTCTGAACAGTGTTAATAAACAAAGAATATGATATCTTTTTTAACTAAAAAAGCCCTTTCGCTTTCTAAGGACGGACGGATCAAAGTTTATGTTCAACCTATTACCCTGTCAAACGTGTCTTTATACTACAACCTTGTAAGATTGTCTCCTAACTTCAAGGAAAAGCTTGAAAAGATTTATCGAACATTCCCTCAACCCTTCCAACCTTCACCTTAAAGTGCCTATGACATGAAAATTTTTGTTACCTTATTTGAAAGAGCTTTCAAAATGATGAAGAATGGCGTTTATTTTATTATGATAGCACTCTTGGTTGCTGAGTTATTCAAGATTTTGATTTATGCAAATTAGATTAGTTGTGATGTCACAAGATGGATACAAAGTGGTGTAAAATACAAAAAACTTGAATATCTCTCACAACTTTTTCTGTATGGAGCTGAAATTTAGTACAGTTGCTACACTCTTCACAAAGTTTCAGGATATGTCCACTGTGACATTTCCATGGCAACA
>JAOCPT020198783.1:0-13828 GCA_026546935.2 Palythoa grandiflora | reverse complement strand
GTTCTCGTGTCTCTCCCAACATCACGCGTGCTCTATTTCGCCGATAAAGTCATAGAAAGTTGTGCTCTAATGCTTAAGTAACATCTACTAAAATATCAACTAAAGTTGCATATTATTGGCTTAGTAATAAATTTACATTCACTGTTTACCAGGCTAAATCAATATTAAGGGAGATAATTCCTTAAAAATAAAAACTGTTATTATAACATTAAAAGGTTGGTGTACATTTCCAAACCTGTTACAACAAAGACCCAACATTTGAATGTTTAAAAAAAACTTTAAGAACAATAGATTGTCATAATAATTACCTGTGATAAAATGATTAAAATTAGGTAAAATTGATAAAATTGTTTGCAATGCAACATTTTCGACCTAAAAGGTTCATTTTAACCCTAATAATGAACCATTTAGTTCCAAAATGTTTGGCTGCAAACTTGATTTCAAACTATTTTACCTAATTTTAAATAACAATAGATTGCATAGCACACATTCTTTTTAAGTATATCATCCTTTGAGATATTATCTTTTCATGAAGATTCTAAACAGAATTTGTATTTCTTTTATACAACTAAATATTTTCTATTACGGCTAGTTCTTTCTTATACCATGTACCCGTGTTTTGAACTCAAACTGTCAATAAATATTGTATCTTCCAAAAGAAAAACCCAGTGCAGATAAAAAGACAAATATTCTTCAGAATAATAGATTTATTAATAGAAAAATCTTGCTAAAGGCAAATAATAAAACCCTAGTGTTCTTCTCAGGAAAACCTGTACTACAAAATGCATCTACAGAAATCGAATCATCATACAGTGTTAAAGCAACATATTTGGAGTACATTTAGGTGTTATGTTGACACTTACTTAATCCACAAACTTATTTGATTACAATAAAACAAAATAGAAGAGGTTTTGGAGAGGCTTTTGTTGTGGTGATCTGCTCCAAGCTGTCACACCATCAACTGATATTACTACTGACACTAAACATTCTTTATAAATGGAAATAAAAGTTACTATGATTTGCTAAAACTGGATTAAGCATAAAGCCATGTACCCTTGTGAAAAGACTAATGTCTACAAGCAGCTAAATATTTATATTATATTGGCTTTTCAGCTAGTTAGATCAATATACAAATGACACTTTTAAATGTAGTTTCTGGTTCACTGCACAGTGGTGAAAGGATGTCTGTAGCGATTTCTATTCAATTTATTGTACTTTCTTTAAAGCACTCTACAAATTAATACTTTGTAAGTGCTTTGTACAGAAAAGAATCTGGCAAAATACAGGCAACGGGAATCTATACGTAGAATTTTCAACTTGGCATTATATTAATTTGATCCATATTCTGTAACCCCTTGTCTATCATCAGACATCAACATCAATCTTGTATATTATTTAAAACAGTGTAAATTGGGTGCATAGAGATCAAGACAGTTCTTGAATACTTCAACATGAAGAATACAGTGATGAATCAAAACTTGGAGAAATTTCTGTCACCAACATCTAAACACACTGCAAAATTCAATGATCTTTCCCTTAAAAAGAAAACTACAGAAGTAAACAGATTAAATCGAGGGGAAAAATGTATAACAATATGTACCTTAAAATGCCACTCCAGGTTAACCAAGAAGGGGAAACTGATAGCTTGTAGGATCCTTTTTTCGTTAAGGGTATGTTCAACCTGCTTAAGTTTCACTACCTAAAAAAAGATAAAAAAAATAACTTATGTAACCTCGGTTTGCTCCATTAGTGATACACCTGTTAGACCTTCTCCTGAAAATAATCGCATGATTTCTTTATCGTTGACTCGAAAAGCAGGTTTCAATTTTCGATCAAAATCATTGGAGACTAACCATTCACGGTCTTTTTTTATTGAAAAATTAACTGGAACTCCCAATAGCCCACCTACAAAGAGACACAAAAAATTTTGCAAGACAGTTTGAAAACTTCGCCTATTGCTAAACTGAGATGATTTTTCGCTCCCGAAAAGTTATTTCGCAACAATGTACTCGAACATTGGGAAGAATATCCAAGAAAGCTGAAGGTAAGACACAAATATTTTTTATGGAAGGAAAATTCGGAAGCAAAACATCGGAACAGTATCTTGAATGATCGTATCGCCAGTCTTCGCCATTATAAACAACCCACTCGGTGCAACATAAACTCGACACAACCCTTCTAGTTTGAACTCAAATCGAGAGCCATACCTTCTGCTTGTCTAAAATCTTCATGGCAAAGTACTTTGTCGTTGCTTTGTGTTGAACAAGCATTACTCGTCCAAATGAACCTGTTCCTAGTGTTTTTAGGCGTTCAAAGTCGTCCAAACAGGCTGTGTTCTGCAAGGAAATACAAAGCCGGCATCACAACAACGAATATCGGTGAAATAGACAACTGCACCACAGAAATCAACCGTGAAGTGTAGTCGAAAAAGAGTTTTGGGTGCTCACTCGCTGCAAAAAATTTAGATTTCCACGAAGGACAACCAAAAATAGCTCTGGGTGTAACTTGATCGCAAACCCAAGAAACAGCTTTGGAAAACACATTTGCATTTGTGGTACAAAGCTCTTGGATGAAAGAAATTTGTTTTCAGTCGAAAACCGCAGTGAATTCTCGCAAGGTTCCCACAAGTAAAATACTTACGTGAGAAGGCTTTTCCCATTTCTGGTTGAAATCTTCTTTTGCCTCGCTTAGGAACTGTTTCACTATAAAATAAAGGAGACAAAAATGAATTTCAAAGCAATAATTATCAAAATATATGCACATATGTCTCTTGCCCTACCATTTTCAGGATCTCCTTTCCCCTTTGCTGGTGCGTTGCCCATGTCTTTTGGGCACAAAAAAATTTAAAGAAATAATATTTTCGATGCCGTTTAATACAGCAGGCTTAAAAGACCCAAATCCGACCTCGCGTAAAATAAAACACAACCTTTTCTCCCTCGAGATTTGGTTTTCAACTTTCTCGTGAAAGAAAACACAAGAGCCGTTCAATGCAAAGCGAGCTCTGCTGACATCAGTCGCGCTTCACTGGCGAAGGCTCCTTGTGACGTCACTCTCAAGTTTTCGTATTGTGATTGGTTGATCGTACTTCGCCGAGGGGAACAGTTCCCAAATAAGGAAAAGATCGCCACGGTTCGGTAAACACCAGCTGAACCGAAGGCGAAAGTTTGGAAGCAACAACAGTGTAAAACCACCGGAGATAGAATATAGAATTTACAAAATTTACGCAGTGTAAGTCCAACGACGTCATAAATTACAAATCTTATTTTGGAATAAACAAACAGATTACGCACAAAAAAGTCAACAGTTGTGAAGAACACTGTTTTCATTTTAATGCGAAATGTTATCAACACGCGACAACATTGCCATTGATTTGCCCGTGGCAGCGAGCAATACTATGCAGATCTCCTTTCAAAATCTTCCATCCATTTAACCCAAACATGTTCGCAACGTGCTTCGATGCTATAACCTTTGACATTCTCAAATTGTTGTTGGAAATAAAATATAGCAATTCGTTGCTAGTAAAAGATATAAATTGAACTGGAAAAAAATTCCGGGGACCGCTCAGTAAAGCGGAACTTTACTTAAGTAATTGAGATATAAATATTGGTCTCGTCTTAGACTTAGTTGTAAGGAAATTATAGCATAAATGTAAACCTACGATCTACAAGTATTTCTTCTAATTTTTAGTAGCTGGCATTTCCTTGTCCAACACATAAATGGAAAACTTCGTAGGGTAGTTGGTAAATTTAGCATGCACGTAATTTTAAACACGTTTTTTAAAATCAACACTTCTTTGACCGAGTCTGAAAACAAGGTGAAAGATCTGTTACTTCAAATAAAAACTTCTAAATTATAGCCTCATCGAATTCTATTTATCCATGAAACATGATCATCACATTGCATCACTGGTTGCAAATCTAACTGGTAAACTGAACGTTGCTTTGCGAACAGAAAAATAAATTATTTGTAAAAATGTTAGTTTTAAAAATATACACATTTTATGAAACGTACTAAAATCTTTAATTATTTTCCTGTACATTGTAATTTAATTATTCAAATGTGTAAAGCTCTCAAATATAAACTTTGAATTCTGTCCTCAAGTGACCTTTTATTAAAAATAGATCAATAAGTACTGCATGAATTATAATTGCTGTCACTCAACTTTGATCTAACTCCATATGAAAATTTGAAAAAAATTGAATTTTTCTGATTTGTTAATTCTCTAATTGTTTAAACCTTTAATTTTTTAAAAAAATATATATATTTTTATTTGTTTTCTGAGAATTTTGAAACATGACAATGACTTCTCTTTCAGAAAAGTGCTTAGAAATTTGCTTTGACAAACCTTGCTACTCTATTTTAAAGTTTTAAAAGTTAGTTTAAAAATTAATATAATTATTTTATTATTATTATATAAACCAATAAAAATAGCTAAAATTATTCACTGAAGGGGAGGTAAGTTTTGTTTCTGCACCCCTAAAAATACCAAAATGCCGATTCTGACCCTTAAAAGATAAGATGAGCAATCATATCATACAAATATGGAGATCAGTACCCCCTCCCCCAGGAGTTGTCCATGATGTCTCTTTGAAGATTTTTTTCCTCTGCCTGGGAGGTGGTCAAGAGCAGTTCACTCTGATTTTTACCCCTGGTAGCTCGGGATTTCAATTTACCTTTCATTTAAATACAGTAAAAATGAAAGCAGTACAATCCCCAAGTAGGGGATGTAGAGATGTGCTAATCTAAAATTTTATCATCCACTCTTACAGAAAGAAAAAGATCTAACAGCTGCTGTGAAAATAATCCTTCCAAAGAACATCACTGACTCACGAACTGTCACCAAAGGGATCCAGATTAGCACATCTCTACCGTCTTCCTAAGACTCACAAACCACAGTGTATATCAGTATAACCATATTCTGTCTGCTACAGACACCTATAATTTTTAACTCTGGTAATTGAAAATGGCTCAAGGACTCAAACCATTATCCCTCAATCAGCATATAATCGCTGATGTCTTCTCTTTCCCTACTGAGGTTTCAAATATGCCAGTCTGCGAAAACGACCTGCTCATCCCCTGTGACATGACATCTCTTTTTACCAATGTGTCACTCGACGAAACAATACAGATCCTACTAAGTCGCAAATGCATTTTCCAACAACTGGTTTAACCAAATGTATGGACTTAACATTGCTAAGTCAGATCTAGCAGAACTTTTGGGATTGACAAATAAAGACCAGCTATTTCAGTATGATGGGAATCTGTATGAGCAAATTGGTGGAGGAGGGATAGGATTGCATGCCCTTTTAAAAGCCCCCTCATGGCCAATGCCTTTTTGTGTCATGTTGAAGAATGCCTAGTGCTGCCGGATACATACAAGCGGTATGCTGACAGCACATTGACAATTACACCCAGTATACAAGCTGTAAATGCTTTCCTGAATACCCTCAACAAATTCCATCTGTCTCTTCACTTCACTATGGAAGTTGCAACACAAGGGTCACCAATTAATAGCAAGCATCTATCACAAAACTACAAGCAAGGCTTATTGCTTCATTATCAGAGTCATGTGGACCATCGCTACAAAACTTCATTACTCAAGACCTTATTAAATAGAGCCTATCGTTTGTCAACATCCTGGGAGCTATTCACAGGCGAATGTGATTACCTTAAAGATATGTTTACGAAACTCAGATACCCTGAGACACTCATCAGTATTACAAATATACCCATCACATTTTTTAATTCAGTATTTCTACCAGAACTATCAAAGCCTGATGCAACAGCAAACAGAACAATACCTATTGTCATTCCCTTTAAAGATCTGAAACCTGCAACCACAGTGCGAAAACAGCTAAAAGTTCTAAACACAAAAGTCGGAAGTGAAGAGTCATTACAAGTGTTCAGGCATCCTTAGCTAGAATTGAAAACCAACTAAATCATTGTGAAACAAAGCCTCAATTAGTGAACCAACAGTGCATGGTTTATGATTTTAAGTGTGATCTGTGCGATGCAGGTTACATAGGTTGCCACTCGCCATTTGTTTCAGCGGATTGAGGAACACAAGTCATCAGCAATTGGCAAACACAATTTTATCTCAATGTCATGGTATTAGAAACTCATACATTAGACCTATGTTTAAAGTATTGAAGAAATGCACTAGAAAACTCCAATATTTAATTTATGAAATGCAGTTTACCAGACTACAAACTGAAGCTAAACACGTTTTTGCTGGACTTAACAAGTGCCCTTTTTGTACCCACTTTTTCTTTTGTATCTTTGTTTATATGTAAATTAGTCTAAAACATCTATTGTTGCAACTTAAGAATTGAATTTTTCACCTAGTTAAGCAATTTATACCTCCTTAAAAATGGAACCATGGTGGTTCCAAAACCTCAGTTGTTTAGTGCAATATTTAATTAAGTCCATTGTTCAAGTTTGTTTTGATATAAATTAAAAATTTATTATTTTTTGCCTATAAATTAACTCAAGTATAAAGGTTGATTAATTATCTTTACAACCAATTTGTTTTAATTATAAAATCAGATCTTTACCATTTATAAATTACTGCAATGCTCAAGCAAGCTCGTACAAGCTAGAGAGAGAGTAGAAAAAAAAACTTTGAAAACTTTTTAAATCTCTCTAATATATAATTTTAATTTTGTATGAGCTTGCTTAATTGAGCATTGCAGTAAGTTTCAGATAGTATTTTGCTTAAGATTTATAAAAAAGGTTTGATTTTAGCGAAGTATAGTCCTGAAGTTTGCTCTAACTGAAAGCTCAAAAAATTCTGTCACGGCAGAGTTGTCGTGTTACTCAGTAACTCGATCATTTATAAGTACGTTACCATACACGAAATTGACACGAATTCTTTTGCATTTTGCAGCTAGGCAACAGGCACGATTTTCTTGTTTTTTCACACAACTGAACGTCGAAAAGCAAAAATGTCATTACATTTTGAAAAAACGAAGCAAAAGAGCTATAAAATAAAAGATTAAATAGTTTTTAAAAAACTATGCAAGTTCCTGTATAGCGGAAAGTACCTAACTTGTTAACCTCGAATCGAGTGATGCATTGCTTATTAATAACAATGTTAAAGAAAAACTAAGAATGTCTCAACATTGAAACTCGTGCATTTGTACTTTATTTTCTTAGCCTGTCAGGTACAACTGGATTTCGAAACTCCCGGTTGAAATCTACTAAAGTGATTATTGATTTCGCTCGCCTTGAGGAGTGTCTATTGATCGATCATGAGCAAATGTCCGTTGTTTCAGAATATTCATAAGTTGACAATTTTCATAAAGTTTTCGTAACTTTCATTTATCGAAAATGGGACGAGGAAAAGCTGGCGCTGTTCGCTAACTTCAGCCTTGAAGTTCTGCGACAAAATGATACGTGTTTAGTTAATACCTCATTTTGAAAAGCTAGGACAAATTAGCAATTATATGTCGCCATCAACAATGAAAAATTTGTAAAAAGTCATTTAGCTCTTGTCTCACCTGGGAACAATAAAGTTTGAATAACAAAGCTCAATATAACCACGCAGACAAACTTACATACAAATTGAAAACAAAATGACAGCAATACGAAACAACTCCATTTACTAATTTGCAAATTACGATCTCACAATACTTATTTTAAATACGTCGTTTTCGCGTTGTGGATTAGGGAAGTCATAAAAATGTGAGTTGAAGCGAAGCGTGACGTCAAACTGACCTTTCGCAACAGCGAAGGAATTTAGCTTCCCAGCACCTAACTTTCACTAAAAATAACGCACACGGTAGTGTGACCGTTTTAATTTAAGATTAACATCTCATGTAATTGCTTTGCTCAAAAAGAAAGAGTAACAATGGTACTTACACGGGTCGTTTTTGCTTTTCTTCATATTAATTCCGGAATTGTTGTCTAGCTCTGATGGTCTGTCAAAGAAAGAAGAAAAACTTTAGTTCATAAACTGATCGAAGTCAATTAATAACATTAAACAAGCCAAGACTATCGCATTTCCTAAGAAGTCTTCTGCAATGGAGTTAAAAAAAAAAGAAGCTTGCATGCGCAAGCAAGAAGTCAAATCGCTTGATGATGTCTTGCTAAGATCATTAGCTACCGATATTAGGACAAACCTTTCCCTGGTCTTTTCCAGTCACGCCGTGCTCAAAAACTGAACTATTAAACAACCCGTTACAGTTATCTTTGCTAAAGTATCTTCCTTGAGTTTTCAACTACTTCCATTTACAGTGTTGACAAAAGAAAAGCAACAAAAGTATACAACTGCGATTCTTGCTCACCCTGCACTTCAAACCACCAGCGTCCTATGGGGGGTATACTGCGATTTTTTAAACGCTTGTTCGTCATTTCGAATCGATTTTGTTTGTTTACAGTTTATTAACAACAGCAACAACATCCAATCATAAGCGAACTGAATCTCTATTCCTTATCAATATTCAAATTATTTTTTAAATGAAGTGCGCGGTCCAATAGACACGTTTTGTTCGCATTCATTAAACCGTCTCGCTTCACAATTATGGAGTGTGACATATGCCAATCAATTTTGACATGCCACCGATTAGTGCGAAACACAAAGAATAAGCTATAAATAAACTTAGCTATCTTTAGAACAAGGAAAAAGCCAAAACAATCAAAAATAGCTAGTATTACATTATTTGATTTTATAACATTTATCATCACCACGTAATTGACAACTATATATATTAACCTCTGAAAAGAGTATTGAAGAAAAATATTACTGGAATTACTTTGGCACTGACAACTCTGATGTAGTAGGCTTGCTTCATTTGTTTTTGTTTGGTAGGGTGGTGCATGTTATTACCATTTTTTGTTGAGGTTTTGAAATTTCTTTGTGTTAACAAAAGTAGCCCCCAGGGGAAAAATCCCTTTATTAGCCAAAGAAAATTCATGCAAATTTTTATAATGTATCATTTCCAGTTTTTTTTGTGCTTAGCACACTTTGTTCCTGTAATATATCATATGGATGTTACAGTACATTGAGGGATCAAAGAAGCGATTTTGAAATGAACTCAACTAATATAAAGTTTTTCAATTTTTGCTGCCTGGCTCCTTGCTGTCATTTCATGGATTTCTTCAAGATTTTTTTGAGCTCTAGAGGAGTTATTTTGCCAGAAAACACTGGTACAAAAAGTGACACTCCGTTCTAAGAAAAATGTATATATAAATTCATTTTTGAAGGGTGCTATCAAAACAGAACAAAACAAAGTAAAAAAGTTGCATTTTCTGTTATGAAACTTGAAAGATCCTTGTGTAGCCAATTCATACCACACCTTAAAGATCCCCACCACAAATTACATAAACTGTTGTTAGAGAGGAGTACACACATGTTCAATCTTAGAAATAAATGCAAGTTTGTTACTCCTCTCTGTCAAACAGACCGTTTTAAAAAGAGTTTTTTAATGAGCCAACTTTATAATTCTTAGAATTTTATTATATTGTGCAAAAGTTTTAATCTTTTAAATAATGTTAATTTTTAATAATTTTCATATTTTTAAACATAAATTATTTGTAAGTGATATCGTAATTCAGGCTTACGGCTGCAAGATTATATTGACAATAAAGTATCTTTCTATCTATCTACCTTGTTCAGTATAAAATGCTTTGCAGATTAGATACCCTATTCTTTTGGCAGAAGGCTAAAATGGGGAACCCTTTTGTATTAGCTTTTGTGCGTGAGTACCCCTTTCCTCCGAGGCATTTTGGTTCATCTAAATTGCTAGTGTTTCTCACAACAAACTTCTAAATTCACTGTAGTGTAATAGCATTGTGTGTAATTTAAAAGGGAAAACAATTGTTTTTGTTATTACTTATGTCAAGTCTCAGCAAAAGGATATAACAACCCAGTAATTTCTAGGATTGGAATGTTGAAGATTCAAATCAATTTTATTGGTGTAATAATAACAATAATAATAAAGTAAAACGGCAAGATTTATTTGATGTTTTAGCACGCATCCTATCAATGCCATTTTCAACATTAAAATATTTACAATGCAAGTGGTGCTATTTATATTTTTTCTCTCATTTTGCTGAGTATATTAAATCATTATTCAGTTTTATTATCTTATATGCTAATTTTAATCACCTACTGAACTCTCTTTTGCATCAAATTATTTGCCTAATGTTTACTCCTTAACTTATAGCACCACGTGCACTGTAATTATTTTAGCCTTGAAAATGGCATAGAGAGGATGCCGAAACTTCGAATAAATCTTGTCATTTTACTTTATACTTGCTCTTGTATCAGCCAAACTTTATTGATTATTAACAATAATAATAATAATATTTTGTAAAAAGTTTTGACATGAGTTTTTGTCCAGCATCACACTTAACAATATCAAGACCCATGCTTCTAAAAACATGTATCAAAGTTAAAAACCCAGATATTAATCATCAAAATCTGCCAAAATTTGTGAATGTTCTAGAATTAATCAGCACCTACTAAAAATATCATTGGCTTGGCTCAGTCAGCATCAAATATGTTCAATCTCAACCCGTGCCATGCTAAAATCAATTTTACATTACACAAGACTAAATTTTTGAAACTGATATTACCACCACGTTCACTGCTGTGTAACCTTTATTTTGGTTTGGCATAATTTGGTTTTAGACTCCCATGTTAACAGTCTGGCATGCCCTAATTTCTACCAAAGAAACATAAGAGGAGGAGAAAACAATAGGTGCAAGTACTCTAGAGGGTTCTGGAGCATTCTAACACTGGAAAATAAATCAGGGTGGTAAAGGCGAGTCCCAGAAAACAAATAACGATCTTATTTTGAACATGGTAATGGATCACAATTAAGAATTTTTTGGTATAACAAATTACAGACTCAGTTCTTAGTTCAAACTAGGGTCTTACGGCCCTGTTTGGGACACAGACACCTATTTCAGTAATTCGGACATTTATTAAAAAAGATATTGAAAACACTGACTGAACACCATGAGTTGTAACATTTATCAGTCAGGTTAATTAGCTTTACCCCTCCCAAGTGACTGCGAGATACACTGATAACCCTTGGACCACCTAGGTGCAAAATCTCTTATAAAATAAAGTTACTATTTGCCCAAGTGAGTTTGGTAAATTTTTCAGGTTGGGAACCCCCTCTACTTGTAAACATGACTTATGTGAAAATAACTATATGGTACTGTATGGATCTTGATTAAAAACTACCAGAAATGGTATCCTCAACAACATATGTTACTTTATCTGGACACACTGACATATTAAAAAAGTTTTATCCATGAAATGCAAATTCATTTTACCTTGCCAGACTAAATATTCCCAAAGCATATTTATCAGGGTAATAAAGGATTTTTTCGTGATCCGTCATTGGGTCAACAATAAACCCGTGATCCATTACTGGGTGACGAAAATGCAATTTTGCCCATTTAGTGTATTTTGGCATCAAAATCGTAGCAACTGAATAAGTCTGAGAAAAGTCTAACTTATTATTGAAAATTGAAAATGATGACAGGATTTGCAACAAGTTTGTTTTGGTTTTTGTGCATTTTTCTATAAATACAAGTATGCCTTACAGTAAGTTTCTATTTCCCATAAATGATATATCAGTTGGTGATTTATGTGCAAAATTTTGATTAAAATCTTACTTCAACGTACAATAACCGGCAGTATATAAGATGTAAAATAGGCGGCGCTATACCGCCCGTAGCCGCCTTTTATTGACAACCCTGGTTCAATGTTATCTGTGGTTTCTTCACCATCAGTCACTAAAACTGGGGAGGCAGGTAAAGCTAAGTGTGTAATGTAAAAATAACAAAAATATAAACCAGGTTTTTTTATGTAAATCAATTTTCAAAATACTGTTAACTTAACTTAACTTAATCTGATATGGCTCATTCGAAGGCTAGCTCCAACTTAGCTATTACACTGGCATAAGTAAAGATACTACTTCTACTCTCTCTACCACTAAGGTGACTCTATAAAGTCAACAGAAACTGAGAAGACTGGTCAGGGATTGCAAAATAAGAAGTTGAACAACCTTGTTCCGATTTCCATACCATGTCATGTTCCCTCCCCTCTTGAGAAATCAATCAACACCAAAGACAAATAAAATTTAATGTTTTTTTTGTGTTTGGGAAGTTGTAAATTATAAGTTGCAAAACTTCGAAGACAAAGCAAGAATATCACAACCTCCAATGCCTACTTTTCAGTACCAACTCCTACTTTTGCCTTTTGCCTGTTGAGAACTGAGGTGTTCATTTGGGTGAATTCAATAGCAGATCAGTGAAAACCTGACTGGGGTGACTCAGCATGAAAATCCTATTTTTAAAACTAAAAACTCCCCACATTTATCTCAGGGTTGGGAAGTTCTTAATTAATTTCTCCACAACGTCTGCCACACTGTATGGAAAAGTATTTAATGCAAAGTCCCAACAAAGTCCCCACATTTCCCAAGGTATGCCTGAGTTTCCCTCTATCCTTAAGCAAGCTCACGACAAGGTCATAATCTGGGACCTTACTTTACCACCCTGTTTCCAGGCTATTTTAAAAACTCTACTACCTAGCCCTAGGGAAGCCTCTCTCCTGTGAACTGGCCCTTACATACAGCCACGTGGTTTCGTGTAATAGGTTATGCCTCTCTCCTGTGAACTGGCCCTTACATACAGCCACGTGGTTTCGTGTAATAGGTTATGCCAAGTCAAAATCATCTCGAACGTCATTGTACTCCATCACGTGTTTCCTAATCTTCGAGGTATCCGTCCAAGTTACAAAATCTTCCATGCTTCTCGTAACCATAAACGCTGGATCCATAATTAGTTCCGGCCCAACTCTAATGTGACCCTGTTCAACATATTTCGCCGCGTCCTTGACAGCTTGCGCCATTCTGAGCTTTATCATGACCACAGGGAGGCGACGACGACAAAATGAAGCCACTGTAATCTTGTCACATAATTCCAAATTCTTCTTTGTTTCTATAAGGCCAAGGTTGTAGAGTTTCTCTAGTAACTGTTTAGTCGCTTCAACGCGAAACGGGTCTCTTGGATCCAGTTCTTTGATTTTAGCAACAATTGAGGTTATCAATCTTCGCAGTTTGTTGTATTTTGTGTAATCTTCCCGCTTCTGTATATGATATTTTCGAAGCGTCTTTACCTCCTGAAAATTATTCTCATTTTTCCATTGAATAAAATCAACTTTCTTTAAGAGTTTTTTCTCGTGAAATTTTAACTTACGGACCATTTCAATACACAATAAAAGTCCTTTCAGTTTAAAAATTTTAGAACCACTTCTCTTCTCAAACTAGTCAAAGCGACAAAACATGTGCCCACAAACTCGCCCCAAGTTCTCTCGGTTTGTCTCAGAGTTCAAAATTGAAACTGCTGACCACCAGCATTCACGTGGAAGGTGAATGCCGAATAAAATGGAATGACAATTGCTTCACTAATCGTGTCAAAACTATGCTATATTTAGTTGGTCTTGGTCTAGGAGATGTAAAGGACATTACCGTTAAAGGTCTTGAGGTTGTGAAGAAAGCCAAGTTTGTCTTCCTCGAGGCGTACACCTCAATATTATGCAGTGGCGGAAAGGAGGCCTTGGTAATACAATTTTATCTATTTACACTCATCGTTTGAAGTAGTAATTATTATAAGATACAGATTACTACATAAGGGTGAAAGCCACCTGTAATGACCATATACAGAGGTGGAAACATTTTACTTATCACTGCGAGTCTGGGTTTTATTAAGCCCTCATGGGACACCAGCCCAGACCCACAAACTACTATCCCAGAGTGTGAAGAGGTGTGGTAAAGGAAGGGATGGGGAGAATGGGGATGAGAGAAGGGGG
>JAOCPT020198082.1:0-13832 GCA_026546935.2 Palythoa grandiflora | reverse complement strand
TTGCGAAGATTTTCGAACACTGCCGAAGATTTCCGAAGATTTTCCGAAGATTTTTAAAAATCCGAAAAAAATAAATTCGGCCTCGGTCAGCATATTCAAGACCTCGGTCACAGTTTTTACCTATACGGACCTCCCAGCCGGTAAATAACATTTATTTATTATCACTTTGGAAGGCACTGGGAAAACAAAAGCTGAAAAAGATGACAACAAAGTTGAACAATTACGCGAGCATTTGCAAGTTAAAAATGGTCAAGTGAAGCTGGTCATTTAAAGTTTGAAACTTGTAAAAGTCATAAGAGTTTGATAAAATTTATTTATAAATGTCGAAATTAATTGATTAATCATCATTTTGTTTCGGCGGCTAAAGTACATTTTAATAGTCTGGACAGTTACGCGAACATTTGCAATTTAAAGATCGATCAATGTGAAATTGGCTGGAAATAAATTATCTTGTCATTTGAAGTTTCAAAGCTTGTAAAAATCATGAAAGTTTGATAAAACTTATTTGTAAGTGTTGAAATTAATTAAAATGATCATCCGCCAAATTATCCAATATAGCCCGTAAAAAGCGCCACGATGTCCAAAAAAGTGATAATGTCTTCCTTTTAATTTGTTTTTCTTGACAAATTTTCCTCAGCAAGGAAAAATTGCTCCTACAATACAAATAAGGAAGGACACGCAAGCCGGGAAAAGTAAACGGACGACAAGAAAGTTGTTTAGTTTCCTAACTAAACAGGGACTCAAGGGCAACACTTTGATCGTCTACTCCGGTACACGAGCAATTTTTCCGTGTTAAGGAAAATTTGCTCCGGTCAACGGCCTTCATTTTTTTTCCTTTTGGCTTTTAGTCAATGCGGAATTTCTCCTGTTTGATTATATTAAACGAGACTAGACGAAGTGTGACTTTTAATTCCGGCACTTTTGAAACGTGTTTGAAAAAGAAAAGAAACGCTATTATTCATTTATTGGACATGTCAATTTAACTGACTCAATCACTCAAATAAACAATATCGAATTTCACCAGGCAAGCCCTCAGCTAGCTGGAAATCCGTCGTTTTTTTTAAAAAAAGTCAAAGAGACAAAACTCAGGCAAAAATACTCAGAGGCCTATTTGTTTAACTGCGCGGTAGCTTTACCCTGGGGTTAATAGTTTAACCCATCTTTCTGTTTCTAACCTTGTAAAAATTGCTTTCAGATTCAATGCTGGGTTGACATTTTGTTTCTTTAGTAAATCGGACATTACTTTTTACGCGGGGTAAATATTTCATCGGTAACTAAAGAAAATGGTCTTTGAACTTCGTTCCAATCCAGGAGGGATTAAGGTTAATCCACTTTTGAATAACCAAAGTCGATACGATATGTAACTAGAGAGATGTCTATTGGCCTAAATGAGTAAATGAGCATCTTCTCTTAGAGACGTTCTGGGCTTTTGCAAATATATATTTCGCAATTTTTTTTTTACCGGTTTCAATTAATTTTGAATGAAACTTCATTACCTTATTAAAATTCGCGCTCGAGTGCCAGTAAGACTACTTTTAGAGTGCGGTAACTGGTAAGCAAACGAACATCTTTAACAAGCAGTGGTTCCTTTTAGTTTACTTGCTGTAACATGCATAACTGTATTCAGAGAAACTGATAGATCAACAATATCTTTAATTATTCTACCTGCATTATATTCTCGCGACAATCGGCAATTAAAATTGTCTACATCTTAGTTACAGATATATTTAGATTACCTGTTGTAAAATTAGTGGCACCTATCTTTTGTGGACTTCAGGAAATAAGAGCAGACGAAGTGAAGTCGAAGTCTTGGCTCTCAGTACGGAGTAAAGTAAACTGTTTGCTGTATAAATAGAGCAACTTTTGACACGTCATAGAAACGTGCTATAAGTATTTTTTTTTGAAAAGTATACGACTGGACAATAGAGTACATAGAACTACGTTCGCCGGGAGGATAAAATATTTCAATGAAATACGGCGCCAAAAAGCGTATTCCTACTGCTTTCAAAAACATTTTATAGTTTTAGATCTCAATTTTATCCGATTAGGATGTGATAAACATAACCGTAAACCAAGGAATTTCCGGCACGAAGACTTCACCGCTCACACGATCACACACTTAGGATTTATTTTGACAGGAATAACTAAATTTTAAATTTCGGGACAAAATATTACATAAAGTTCTAAAAAGCCGTAGTATATTGCCATTTTGAATTTACAAGGTTAAACAGAAACAAAATATGTTTGCATCCTAGATCCTCATCCTGGTAAAAAAAATATGTCTTTATATGTTTTGTATTTTCAAAGATAATATTCTATTTTGGAAGATATTTTTAGACACAGGAAGCGAGGAACACTATTTTTTTTATCTTTTTTAAATTTGTTTAGCTTTTTCCCCGAGGGTAAAAAGTCACTCGGCTAAAGGTTTCCCCAATTATTGCAGGCTCCGGCTTTTTAATGTTTTGTCAATTTTGTTTAGGAAGAAAAACTGAACTACCCCGAAAAAAAATACTGAGATCGATTCCACCAGGCAAGGCGCGACTAATGTCAGTAATGACCGCCACGAAAACAGGCTGTCTTCCGATGACACCAAAGTTTTTGTAAAACATCTTTAGGCTAAAATTGGTATAGAAATGAAAATGAAACTTAGATTGAGTTTTACAGGTTCTCACAAAAAGCGCTTTATCAATCAGAGCTGGCGGAAGTTCTAGCTCGATCACGCAAACCAAGCCGAGTTGCGGCAACGCCGTCTCGATCTCCTATGAGTTTCCCGCGCTAGAAAAGAAAATCCAATCCGAGTTGGCTAGCGGAGCGGCCGTCTTATTTTAGGCCATTCGTGATTCAAAAAAAAGAAATTTTGAGTTCGGGTGATAAAGCTCTATAAGTTTCATCTATTTATATGTTTCTTGCATAATTATATTTTTGATTGGACAGTAAAAACAACTCGAAAAAAAACAAAATCAAAATGGTTGCCCAGGAAAACCACAGATAGTATGTAATTACAGAGAGAATGTTTTTAAAAATTTTGTTTCAAATACTGTATTTTTTAAACAGTTCTATTTTGTGTTGTTGAAGTTTGTACTGTCTTCTGTCTTATTTCTTTAAGAGGTTTCTCGTCTATTTTGCGACTGAAATCTCTCTTAACCTCAACGCATTTGACATCATATAATAATATGTAAATAACAAGTCATAACAATTTACGGTCCATCAAAAATTCTGCTTTTTTGTAAGCCGAATGAGCAAGTTAGTCACAACTTTGATTTATTTTCTATCAGTACCAAAATGCGAGAGAATACCCTTCGTCACAAAAAGAAAAACAAATTAACTACATACACGCTTATTTTATGAAAATCAGTAAATTATGTCGATTGTCATAGTTCTTAATTTTTTGGCGACTTCAACCTCAATTTGTTCTGAAATTGTTCTCATTGTTGTAAACGGATTTTATTGAAGAAAAAGATTGAAACAAGGTATTGGAAAACGATATACGCTTCGCACTACACTCAAAGTATTAAACGGCTGAATTTGGAGATGTTTATTGGAATATTGAACAGTCTTTTGGGCTCAGATCACAGGGAATCGTTTTTAAATGTTTTATTTTGTTTCGGCAAAGTTAAATTACGACATTTGGTCGTTTTTTTCAACAAGAAAAACTGTCGAACTTTAGTTATCAAGCCTCAGCCTGAGCTTGTTCTTAAATGTTCTTGAATTTTGGCCAATTTGAACCGTTGTCCTTATAAAGTTGTTCTGGTAAGAAAAAAAGGATAAATTTGACAAAACAGTGTCAATGAGTTAATAATCTAAATGAATTACATTACAGGTCCTTCTTAGGGTCTGTTTACATGAGCGAGATTAAACCTCCAGCCCGCGGTTCAATCTAGAAAGCGGACGAATTGGTCGATCGCCATACCAAGTCTTGTTGCTGTTTACATACAGAGGTTCAAATCTGAATGAAATATGAAAATGGTGGATGGTGATCTCAAACAGATTTTTCGAGTTCATAAAGGACATGCTTTGAGAAAGAAGCAAATGAATAAACCAAACATCTTACTGCCAGCTTTGGGCCAAAACTTTTAGCTCGAATTTTAAGATACTGGTAATTGCAGAGAAGGTAGAGGTAGGGATGTGAGCATGTGTATTTTGAAATTGCAAAATACACATATATGTATAGGTTAATAGATTATCAGTTTGGCTGAAGTTGTCATAACTGTTCTAAAGGAGATGTATTGAGTTGCAGAAGGAAACAACAGCAGTAAATAATCTTGCACATCATTGTCATCAACTTCTAGATCTACAAAACGCCTTCAGTACACCTGGCTTTATTACACTAATCTTTTCGCATGTAAAGCCTTGTTGTCCACACGGGCAACTTTTATGTGACATTTTTCATGTGACAATTTTTATTTTCTCGTGTGGACGAGGAAAAATAACCAGTTTTTATGTGACAAATGCATTTGGTGAAAAGCTGGCGTGTTAGCTTTTATGTGACAAATAAAAATTGTTAAATACTTAAAATTGTTCGTGTAGATGATCCGTCACAATAAATGTGACAAATATTTACGACATTAATTCCCAGTCGGCCAATGGACACTGCACGCAATCAAAATGAAACTAAACTTTGAACTGTTGACAAATATTTGCTGTATACCATCTACACGATAAATATATATGTTACATGAAATTTATCACATAAAAGTTGCTGGTGTAGACGAGGCTTAAAGTTAAACCAAATACATGCAATTTTTTTGCAATACAAAATAAAATCCTTTGTCTAGACTGCGCTAGGTTGAATTGTATAGGTTGTACACATGTAAACAGGTCCTTAAATTAACCAACGTTTTTTCATAGTACAGTCTATAGTTCGTGAACTTAATATAACGGGTTTAATTTTCGTTGCAAAAGGAATCAAGCAATTTCGTGACAGAGAAATTTAAGAATTTCATGGACTGATGGAGATAAAAATACACAAAAACTAAACGTTTCCGTGGCGACATAGTTATGTTCTTTCTTGTAGCTCATAGCAATCCCGTTAAAGCTTTCTGTGAGAAACAAATTTCGAGGAAGGGAATTTATTAAAGAAACAATGCAAATTTGATATTAGCCTTCGTGCTTTTTTTGTTTTTATCAGCGTGCGTTCCGACTGACGAGCTACGTTAAATAGACAGGTGATCCATTGTTCCAACATTTCGATTGAAATAACAAGAAACCCACAGGATATCTAAATAGCAACATTTGTCTGATCTTCTTGGTTGCTTTGTTGTTTAGAGTTACAAACATGTATAACTCACTTGTTCTTCATCTTCTTCTTCTTGTTCTTCTTGTTCTTCATCATCGTCATCTTCTTCTTCTTCTTCTTCTTCTTCTTCTTGTTCTTCTTAATTCTTCTTCTTCTTCGTCTAAATCTTCATACATCATCATCTTTCTTTTTTAACTTTATCTCTGTGCTTCATTCTTGTGTTTTTTTATTCTCTATTAATTTTTTTTTCTCGTTAAGTTTGCGTGCCTACATTACTCCAAAAACGTTCGTGATGCGGAAACGTAATTTTGGTGCACGATTTGGCATTTTCTTCCTGTGCAATCACGCGAAAATAAAACGTGTAACGGTATAACTGAAAACGCAAGGAAAGGCGTGCAAATTGACGGAAACGTTTTTTTTTTCATTCGGTGTCAGTTGAATACATTTTAAATGCTATTCGAAGTGTTGCTGTAAAGCTAATACTTGCAAAACAAAGAAAAATCGTACTCAATCAGCCGAAACTCCATCGCATCGGCATGATGTTGACTTCGCGTTGACCAATTTGACATATAAAGTTAAAATTTTTTAGGATTATGGATCAAACCGAGTCATTTACCTGCTATAACTGATGATCCACTTATCAAAAGCCAGCCAGCCAGGACAAAACCGTTCAATCATTCCTTTCTCTCTCTCTGCTATTTATAATCCTATCAACCAAGAAACAAACTCGAAATCTTGCCGGCAGACATTTGCAAACACTTTTGTTATTTTTGTGTTAGTATTCAGCTGCCTCTTTATAATTATCTACTCGTTTGGGATTCTCAGCATGTGACAGTGATAAATTTGCATAACAGAAAGGATCAAGGTGAGCGTCTTCGAGTTGTAGAGATTTTTTCCACGATATTTACATCGTTTTAACTAACTACAAAAACTGGAGTAAGTTTTAAAAAATATAACAGTTTGTGAACGCTGATTAAGAGTACGTCTTGTTTTGCAAAAGTTTTTTTAAAATTAAAAATTTCAATGAAATTATTCTTATCTGTTACTTAAAAATTCTGCAAAAACAAGTCGACAGATTAAAATAAAAAACCCGGATATTGTCAACAAGGTAGGCGATACATTAAATTATGAATCTATGGTTGAACCGTTAACTTCATAAGGTACGCTCACTGTGTTTATAACAAGAAAAAAGAATCTTTCAAGTGATTAGTTTTTCTAAACCCTTGTGAGTATTGATTCAGAATTGTCATTTTTCCTTAACTCTCTGGTTTGACGAAAATTTTCTCAAGCGTCCAAAGCTTGGACCGTTCATATACTGTGCTTGCTTCGCCATAACTTTGCCGAATTTTACAATAATATAACCTCAAAAACAGACTAATAAAAATCTATTTAAAACAAAAATTAAACGGGAGAATGCAAATGAACAAGAATTTTTAAATTGTTTTTTTTTTTGGTGTTTTGCAAATAATTAAAATTGCTTTTCACTTTGGCAATGACGAAGGCTGGAACTCGTTTTTAGATGTTTTGGATAAACTGACACTAATTTTACTTAGTATTAATCTATTAGCGTTCTATTACCAATGCTGTTCTCTGATTGGCTACCCAACCCACTATATCTATTCGGTGATAGATAGTGGGCAGTGATTGTCAACAACATGGCAACCGCTCCTTCGAGGTTTCGAAGTGTGTGTAGACGATTTGGATAATTTTACAGCCTTTTTTTGAACTAATTCAGGCATCGCCCTCATCAACTATCACGCGATAGAAATCTCGAGCTCATAACCCAATTGTTAACTATTTTTTTTTAAATTTACTCTATGTACGGAATCTTAACCTACAAACGTTTTAGTTGTTAATATACCATAAATCGTTTATAAAGCGTGTTTTATATGGAGCTGAGTATTTGCACTGTCGTACCTTGATTAATTAGTACTAAGAAATTGCAAATTTTTAGTTTTTGGTTATGAATTATAATAAGAACATGAAAAAGCCTTGTTTTAAATATTTCAACGACCGTTTTAATGTCTGTTGTTTTTTTGGCTTTTAGTATATATAGTTGGTATGGCGACCGATTCATCCGCTTTCTAGAAGGCTGGAGGTTCAATCAGGCCCTTATATATATATATTTATTATATGGCAGGCTCGCTGAGCGGGCAAGATGAAGCGAATTCTGCGTTCTGATTGGTTACACGATCGGGCAAGATAGGCCAATCTCGCCCGCTCGGGACTGCCCGTTTTGTTTCTGCAAGCAAAACAAATTGCGTGCTGGAAGCGAAATTACACATTGAGTTTTTGGCAATGGAGTCGCAAAAAGGGGAAGAAGTCAGGCAAAACAAAGAAAACATAGACAAGCTTCGTAAATTTATTCGTCAACAAAAACCGAAAAATACAAAAATTTAAACGCAAAGTGATATGAAGACATGGAAGCGTTTTTGTCTTACAGAAATATAGTTGCAAAGTGAAATTCTTTGCCGATATAATAAATCCTTTATTGAACAAGCTTGTTTGGTCAAGATGACTGAATAATGGCTTCGTTCTTGTTTTGCAAAAAAGAACTTCGCCGATATCCAGCCATCTTGATCTCACGCTTGTTCAATAACGGATATGTGTTTCAGTTGTTATGAACAAACAAACCCGAAACAAAATACAAGACGCATCACCATCGAATGTGTTTTTGGTCGTCTCGCATAGATTCGCTTTTTAGTGATCGAGGAAGATTAATTTACGTTAACAAAAAGAGCAACTTGACAGACAGGTGAAAGTTGAACAATGAATCATGAATCACAAACGGTTAAAACAGAAGGAAACATGAATTTTCATGTTTACAATTTCCGTTGGGAATCATGAATAATTGAAAATGTTGTAAATGAATCGAAATCATTGAGTATAAAAATGGCACGAATCGAGCGATTTGACATCGAAAGTCAACGAATCTCGTCATCTGAACGCCGGTGAAATAAGAGGAATTTTAAATAATTTCTTTAAAAAACGATCTCTTTCTAAGCTGGAGAGAGAGTACAATGCAAACAAATTAATAAAACTAAAAGAAAACGAAACAAAAGTGTTCATTTCCTTTCTCTACTAACCAATCACCCCATGAAAAAGTTAAAGTTATCCAATTACAAATCGTATAGCAAAGACATTGTAAAGACAAAAAATGACTTAGCTCGACACTCAAATGAAACCGCTTAATGTTTACGTACTTCACAATTTTATAGCAAGTCCACAAAGTCAAAGCTAAATAAATTTACGAGCCTAAGTGGTCCTTTGGAACCGGGTCTTATCCTCGCTTTCTGTAGTGTTTTAAATGGATAAGATTTATACTGACTACCCCCGGACGCAGGGACACTAATCCATCGCAGGTTAACTCCCAGCACAAGTTGGTACTCATTTTACCGACCTCGGGAGGATGGAAAACTGAGTCAAGCTGGCGCAAAAGAACATCAGACAAATGTTCAACACTTAGCTGATTCGGGGTTTGAACCGGGAACCTTGTGATTGTTAGGCATAGATCTTACCACTGCGCCAACCACGTCATTTATAAGAAATGATACAATTTATATTTCGATTGTGAAGTGTTCAGTTTTCTCCATTTGTGTTAGGTGAAATGAAAGGACCCACTCACAGATGGCGCGGTGAACCTTGTTAAAATAAACCCAACAATGATAAAATATTTTGGTGTTGAAAAAATTTCAAACAATGTAAACACGCAGCTTTCGAAGTGACTTAAAATAATTTCTGAAAGAAAAGACAAGTTGAAACCTGACTGCATTTTGAATTAAACAAAGGTCATTTCATCCTTATTTGGGAAAAACTTGTGAACTTTCAACCATGTTAGAATAACAAAGTAAATGTTGTACACATAAAACGCATTAATTAAATTTTGCTCGCTTGAAGCAAGGTATGAGGCCTATCAGTAACATCACAAAAAAATCTTAAAGCGAAAATTTTGGATTGATGTTGAAAAGTTCTGGTTGTTAGATGTTTGAAAACTCGATCTGTTGTACAAGTATGTATTCACAGAAAGTTAGCGATGAAAGCAGTTCTTTGTTTCGGAGTTCTAGAGGTTTGAATTTAAGTTTTGGACAAATATCAATCCAAACACAAGTGCATTTGTTGAGGCTTTATGTCAAGTAACTATTCTATTACCTCTTAACTTGTAAGCTTAATTCAACTTTAATTAGAGTCTCCCCCGGGGTAACAGTTATCATAAAAAACATTACCAAAGATGGGTAAATATGGCAGGATGTCGCACGTTTGTCAAAGCGTGTTAGAGCTTTGTTTGTCGAAGCGTCTATTCAGTGATACAATATCAAGGAAAAGCCAAACATGAAGAAGTTATAGAATGGTTTTCCGTTTAGAATTTAATTGTATACTTTCAAAAAAGAGACTGGACAATTCAATTATGAATTGTGATTGTAAGTGTGTGTGCAACTGAAAAGTTATTTCTATTGTTTTACAACGTCAGTGCAGTGTTATTAAAGTTTAGAATTTAAGGCCAAACGAAAGTTATACAAGACTTTTTTAAGCTAAATACAGAATCCATACTGGAGCAAGGACAGTTGAAGGTTGTTTTTTGGTTTTTCAATCTGTTTCGGTTATCCCCAATTTTTCCCGGAACATTTTTCAATTCTAACCTCATTATGGTGCCATTAACAATTTTGTTTTCAATGAAATTAAATAAACAGGGACACAAATAATGAGAAAATATTTCCTTGATGTATCTCGTAAATGACTGAAATTTGAGGAAAGTCTTTAACAGATACACAGTCGGTATGGTCAGTTGACAAATGGCATTTTTACGACAAAGAAAAGGTACAAAATTTCTATCTGGTTTTTAGCACTTTAAACGACAACATAACGAAAATTTTAATACCAATCGGTTAGGTAAATTGGAATTTAAGACATATTCAAATTGCGTAACCTTTAAAAATAAAGATTTTTTTATCGTTTCTTTGTTTTGTTTTATTTAAAAACACCAGCTGTTTTGAAGAGAAAATGCAACCCATAATTTCCTTGTTAAAGAGCATTTGAGCATGCGCTCTTGCGCGAACGTTAATCTTATGTAAATAAACACAGCAACTTTCCGCGGAGTCTTGTTAGATGCAGAGTCTCGTTAGCTGCCGGATAATTCAACTAAATTTCTTACCACTTCATAAAAATCATTCCAATTCATTTAAAGATAAAATATGAATTCGTCGAAAGGGAGTCCGGATCAAACTCTGCCGGCTGTCGTCGAGCTAAATGTCGGCGGCCAGCTTTATACAACTTCACTTCCTACGTTGCTCAAAGACTCGGAATCTTTACTTAGCGCGATGTTCAGCGGTAAACAAAAAATACCTCGGGATTCGAGGGGTCGCTTTTTCATCGATCGAGATGGAGTTCTTTTCCGATATATATTGGATTATCTGAGAAACTCCAAACTGGCTCTTCCCGAAGACTTCACAGAAAGAGAAAGACTGATAGTTGAGGCGGAATATTTCAAATTAAAAGGCATGGCAAGAGCGCTTCAGCGAGAAACAGATAACAACAAGAAAAATTTTGGCGGAAAAGAAAAAAAGTCTAGTGGATTTATTTCGTTGGGGGTACGAGGCACATACGCGTTTGGTAGAGACGGAGTTGCCGATGTGAAGTTCCGAAAACTCCAACGAATCTTGGTTTGTGGAAATGTGGCTTTAGCGCGAGAGGTGTTCAGCGATAGCTTAAACGAGACCCGGGATCCAGACCGCGACGATTTGCGTTACACAAATCGGTTCTACCTTAAACACAGCTACCTGGAAAAGGCATTTGATCAATTGTGGGAGAGAGGTTTTCGCCTTGTAACCAGTTCAGCAGGTGGAGCGGGCTACGATCAAGAAAGCGAAGAGACAAAATGGAACCATTTTAACGATTATGTGTTTTTCAGAGAATAAGAATTCGCTAATAGAAACTAGAAGAGCGAATCACAAGGAAATAATAGTCTAAATTCGTAACGTTTTTCGAAAGTGATTGAACATTCTCTTCGGCATAATTAAAGATAAGTCGAGATGATTACTATACAAAAAAGGCTTAGCTCAACATGCGAACATCTGAGATTTTAAAGCTTTAACGGAATCCGTTTTTGTTTATGAAAACCGTGGGATTCAAAAATTTTCTGATTGCAATGACGTCGCCCCTTTTTTGAAACGGAAAATTGCTTCGTTCAAATTATTAGTGAAAGAAATAAGAAAAGTTTAAAATTTTATTGCAGTTACTGTTAAGCAGTAGGGATATTATTGAGATAATATAGCATCTGATAATTGTTTATCAACTGTTGTTCCTTTAGATTTTGAAAAAAAAATCACCCGAGATTGTTCTTTCTGTGCGCAATCGGATTGTTGTTTTGTTAAATTTTTGTTGGCGTTCGGTCAAGTTTTTAATACTATTACCGACGGGCAGCTGGACAGTATTGGAAGATATGTAAAATCTGACTCCTAGCCACTTTAAAAGATCGTTTTGCCCGGAATATTTAGTAAATATATCGAAGCGACTGTGAAACTGTATAGACTGCAACAGAGAAAAAAAAATTCAACCCGGAAAGATGAGAATTTCGGATTAAGCGCCGCGCTGTGTTGATTTCTTGTCTTGCAGACATAGGTAGATGAATGTATTAACTGCCTTAAGTTCCGAATGTTTGTAAATTAATCTAAAATGTTGAATTATGTAAATAAAATCTTGAATAGTAAGCGATGTGCAATACACAATATGCAAAATCGGAACCTCTCTCAATGTTCTTAGAATAATTGTCAAAAGTAGATGAAACAATACATTGAACTTTCTGCTTTTTACTGTGATGCATTAGTGAATGTGGTTAGAACGAAAAAATGTATCTCGTATTTTGCTACAAAAATCAATAAACATATAATTTAATGAAAGCTATAATTTCCCTCGAGTTGCTATTGAATTTTGAAGGCGCCCCTTGCATACAATATAAGGAAAACATCGGCGAGTGTAAAAAGCACTTGAATTACTTTTTGCTGGTAAATAGAAAAAAAGGATTATTTGGGAAAATATGTTCTTAAAGGAGCGGCGTTTATAGTTTAATATTCACAAAAACACAAACACAACGATGGCCGTTTGGAGATATTGCGGACCTTCGCTTTAATACATGCAAGAATATAGCCGGGAACTGATGTATTGTTGAAACGACATGCGTTAGCCAGCCAAATAAAGCTGCGGTCAAAATTCTGCCGTAAAGAATGAATTCTGCCTGTCAATTGAACAACAGGTGAAAACTCAAAACAAAACTTATATTTTAACACGTTAGTTGAATAAAAAATTCTAATGGAAATTCTACTCCAAAATAACCAAGATCGAAAATATTTTTTTTCCTGGCTGTCCAAATTCAAACAATATGTTTTATTAAGTGCAAATTCGTCGGATGAGACTTTGACATTTTACAAAATAAATTGCTTCCAGTGAAAGGAAATTTGGATAAAATAAACTCAATAAATCTTTCGACTGTTCGCGAATTTGTCTGTGCGTGTAGCTTCTTGGAGCAATCTTAACGCCCACGCGTTTTCGTGTGGCGTTCTGTCATTACTTAGATTCGAGGGTTACCAAAGCACGGCAAAAATGTGTTTGAAACTATCATACATTTACTTTCTGTATTTTTAAGTCAATGATTGTCCATCAAATAAATAAATGATTATGAAAAAGAAGACTTTTGCTAGTTTGCTGGAATTCAACTGTCACAGATACCATGCAAACGCAAAATTCAGTTTTCGCTTTGAAGGGTTTTAATTTTTATTAACATTCTAAGCCTTTTATCTTTGTAATTCTTCTTTGCTTTTTCAATAAATTCGAGATTACTTAGATTTCAAACATCGTCTAGGGGTTTATTTTCTGCTTCAACAAATTGTATTTGAATCGATATTAAAATGAAGTACGCTATTATAAAAATTCAATTGTTCAGAAGACGAAAGCCGTATTAGTGGAAAGTGTTCAACTCTCCCATTTGTCTGGTAAAGAATAACACATTTTACCTTAAAAATCATAAGTGATAATCATTTCTTCAATAGTCTGATAATTTTACCTAATTGAGACTGCCGGAGAACAAAAAATGTTTCGTAATTTGAATGACAAAACTTATATAAGATAAAATAAATTTGACCCGGTTCATCAAAATTGACTAATCAAATGCAATTTTTACCAGGACAAAAAGTGTCCTGCTTTTTAAAAATAAAAGCGATTTTAGAAATTTAAAGAAAGTTGGCTATAAAACAAATCGCAATTTGTGGAGACATGTCTCGCATTAAAAAATTTTTTCAGGGCAACAAAATAATTTAAACACGATACTGAGTACACGTTTTTTTTTATAAGAACCACTAAATTTTGCCGAGGCTCATTGTTCTTGTATTTTTGGCGATTTTAGCCTCAATTTGTTCTTATTTCTGTGAGCGGTTTTTAATGAAGAAAAAACAAACTAAAACAATGTATTGGAAAATGAAACGCCTTGCGACACACATGTATTGTACGGCTGAATTTTAGAGGCGAACTATCTTCATTGTTTGTTGAGCAGTCTTTACAGTGAATCTTTTTATGTTTTATGCTGTATCGCTAAGTTTTAGTCAATTTT
>JAOCPT020197378.1:0-13833 GCA_026546935.2 Palythoa grandiflora | reverse complement strand
GGGGTGCCAGACCAAACCGCGGGCATTCCACCCCCGCCTACCACGGCTTTTTTTCCCTACCACAACCCCCCCCCCCCCCCCGTCCCTTTACCTTTCCATAATTTCCTTGCTATTCATCCCAATAAGTTGAAACTTTACACAAATTATGCCACTGCAAACCCTAGTCATATTTGTGACGTCACGACCACGTCACAAATATGTTATTTTCGAGATATGTTTTAAGTTTTGAAGTTACAAAATTACTTTTCGAAAAACAATCTAAGACTTGAGAATTCTGGGCCCGGATTTTCAACCCCAGAGTAGCACTTTAAACCAGGGCTTAAAATTTTAACCCACGTTTTTGAGACTGATCTGGGGTGCATTCCGCGGTTAACACTTTGACTCCTTAGAAAATCTGAACAGTATAGTTCTTTAAATGCAGGGTAAATATTTACTCTGTAAAAGAAAATGGACAACATCATATCTTTTATTTTGAAAGACAGGTTTCGATCGATCATCGATCATCTTCAGTTTGAATTAAGGTTACTGAACTGGTTAAAAAGTAAAAAAAACCTAAACATTGAAAACGCAAATTATGTTGTGTTATTGAGAACGATCTGTTAACTAAAAACACTTTTTTCAATAGCTAATTTTGTTCGCGAATTATTGCAAAATAATTTTTTTTTTACCGGCAGTCAGGAAGCTACAAAGTTCATTTTTCCGACGCTGTTTTCTCGGTTCCAGTTCTTACAAAAATGAGGGTTGTAAAATATATCAATGCCTGCTGAATTTTTGTTATTTTGCCACGAAATTTGGCACAACTATAGAGAAATACTTAAAGAATAAAACGGTATCGGCGAAATTGAAAAGAAGCCTTAGTTGATTTTTATTAATCCATTCTACGCCTCTCGGGTAAAAATGTTTGCAATTTTCTAGAAACAAATATAAAAAATGATCGGCTTTCACAAACAAAAATTGCGGACACGGTTATGATCAGCACACTTTGACGAAGTTAAAAAGGTGACAAACACCAGCGAAATTTAAGATCTGAGCTGCTGTTGACTTACTAACGACAAAAATTGAATCCGGCAAAAGTAAAGCGTCAATTCGTCCTTAGGACAACAAATATATCAATAAAATTTAAATATTCATTTAAAAAATTTTTATAAGCTTTCCAGTGATATATAGATTTATGGGTCTGTGATAAATATCAAGCGAGATATCGTATGAAAACTAGAAACACCGCTCAAGATGTTCAGTAACCTTAAAGCGAGAGAAAACATTTTGTCGGCTTTCTGCTGACGTAATGTTCGCGCAATCAAACTTTTTCAAATTGAAACACTTCCAAGACACTAAACAAAGAAACCTTTGTCCCAACTTACCAATCAAAGACTGGTAAATATTAATAATAATAACTGAAAATCCGTCTATACCTGATGGGTTTTGAGGGGTGACATCCGCTCTTAAAAACACATTGTGATAACTGTTGACTCCCCAACATCCGTACAAACCACAGGAGATGTAATCTGCCTGACCTCCGACCAAAGACCAGCCGGTTCCCACTGGATTAACGTCTGTGATATCAGTACGATACCAAACCCTACTATCTGAGGATGTGCCGAGAACTACACCAAACAATCCACAGTCAACGTGTTTTAGCGCACCATTTGTGAGTTGCCATGTACCTAAAATATTATGAATGAAAATCTTTAATATACTAAGGTAAAGTGTATGGAGGAAGAAATGCAAGATTCTCTGCTGATCACTTCACTGTAAAAGAACCAAACGAAATTCTTCCGGTACCCAAAGTTCTTTTGACCCTTTCAGCTCCAGGCAATTTATAAAAATCTAACTTCTCCGTACATAACTCAAGCAAAACAATATAACTGGTAATGAGAAATTAAGAATTGATCAAGTGGAATAGGCTGTGAAAGTTGAAAATCTAAATTCTCCCAAACTGTTTATACAAAAAGTATGAAATTCAGTTAGGAGAATTTACCAACACGTCATTTGTCGTGTTTGGGGCTTAAAGAGTTAAGGGGCCGTCCTAAGTAAGTCGATTTGGTACTGCTTAACGTTAAAATGGGGAGTCAGGTTGGCGTAGCGGTCATCACTCGCGCCTCCCACCTCTGCGACTCCCGGGCTCTGCACGTGGGCTGAGATTTGTCGATCTCAATCTGGCTCCGAGGGTTTTTCTCCGGGTACTCCGGTTTTCCTTCCTCAGCAAAATTGATTCCCAGCTGATTAGATCTGGCTGTGGTGCTGTGCTCTGAGGTTATGTATGGATCGTGTTCTAGGGCCGAGCGCCTAGACGGCAGCCCAGTTCCTTCGGTCTGACCTCGTTCAGCTGCATCCTTTGTAATTCAGCTTCGGCTGCAAGAAAGGGCGATTAGCAAGCCACTCCTTTTTTTCCTTTTTTTTTAACTAAATCCATTTACGAGCCTAAGTGGCCCATTGGAGCCGGGGCTTCTCTGGTTTCTGTTGTGTTAAGCAGATGAGAGTCATTGACTCCCCCTGGACAGGACACTCATCCGTTGCAGGTTAGCTCAAAGCTGAGTCAACTTTGGCTGAAAAAAATCAAAATTCAGCTGAGCCGGGGCTTGAACCCAGGACCTTATAGTTAGAAGGCAGAGATCTTAACAATGTGCCAAACAAAATTCTATCTTTACGGCTTGTTTAATTTGCGATTGCCACATCTTGTCTGGAACAAATGGCAAAATGTATTCCCATTAATGCAAACGATTTGCGTTGGCTCACAAACATCCCTCTGAAAACTGTTTGAGACTCTTTGTGATGATTAATATTTATGTCTATATGGGAAGCAGGCTTTACATATTTTTTTAAATTTTTTCATTATTTTATACTTTTATAGTTTTAATGCATTATACACTGTCGCAACTTCTAATTATAATTAAAACAACTCTTGTTGAAGCGTTACCTGACAATTTAACACCATGCTTGAAAGCATCATAATATGTATTCACTCCATCAAGGAATCTTGTTATACACTTCTCAGTTAGGGCACAACGCCTTGCACCATTAGTTCCCTACATGAAAACATATTTAAAGCAGGGTCAGTGGAAGGTCACAGTAATTAGGGGAAAACGAGGGAGAGACAAAAAAGCATAAATTATATAACTAGTGCTGAAGGTGTGAGCCTATACTGAATGGTTTAGGAGCATGGTCCCTTGGGAAACTTTGGCAAACTACACTCTCTGAAACACCAGTACTGTGTATTCTGGAGTTAATTTTAAATAATTTTTCATGGGTCATGTTTAAATCTTTCTGCTACTAGCAAATTTTAATACTAAGCTTAAGTGTGGCAGAGAATACAGTATGGCATAATATAGTATCTATATAAATCACAAGTCAAGAAATGGTGATAAGAGATGTTTCTTTAGAGTCAGTAATATCTTTTGCTAACAATTAGTTTTGTTTCTTTAAGGGCTCATACAAAAAGTTGCAATGAAAATTCAAGGACATTTCAACGACTTCTGTTAGAATTCAAGGCTTTTCAAGACTGTACGAACCCATTGAAAACACATTGCTGCAAACAAACAATAACTGAAACAACCAAAATGGTCATACTAAAATATTAAACCCCAAAGCTGGGAAAGGCTCAGGCCCCCTCCCGGATTTCCTAACATTTCATAGCACCCTAAGATATCAATTAAGGAATTCACATGGTACGGAGCACCGACCAACTGGCACGTGCACAAAATGTCTGCAACCAAGGTCAAAGATGCATGACACGATGAATCAAAAGTGCATGACATTAATGCACCAATGTTGAGATACAAAAGCGTTATGTAAACAATTATCAAAAACGGTTATTCTTGGAAGCATGTGGCATTCTACTACTGATAACAGATTACATTTACAGTGAATGATCACAAACAGTTATCAAAGGTCTACGACTAAAAATTCGATTTGTTTTGATAGATCGCAAGACTGATCACCAACAATTGTTCGTTGTTTAAAAACTTGCTGAGAGAACTCTGACTCTGTAGTCCAATCTAGGATATATATTAAATTCCATCACACTATATTAACATCAAACTCCTTTGTTCTGCATCTCCTCCGAAGAAGATTGCAGTAAGCAGTCGAAAATACAGTTTTAACGCTTTTAAATATATATATCGCCATATCTTTAAACATCTTTTACCAAATTTTTAGTATCTTAATCTATATTTTTCTACATAAAATCGTGTCAACGCTGAACTTTTAGAATTTAGTACCGATCGTCCACGTCAAATGTTTTCTTCTTCCAAAATCCTATAGTATAAATTGATTCGTATCTTCAAAGTTTTAGTCTACAAATATTATAAACTAGTAGTAGTATATTTTGCATATCTTACCTCGACTTCCACCGACTGCATTTTCAAAATGTCTTCGGATTTTGCAGTCTCCTGCGATCTTCGTCGAGTTCTCAAAAGAAAATATAAGCCAAGAACTGCTAAAAGACTGGCCCCAAGCACAGGAGTTAGCTGCGAAGAAAACTCTGCCATTTTTGCAAGTTTATTCATTAGCATGGAACAACACCATACAGCGTATAAGCATGCGGAATGTTTGCTTCACTGAACCACAGGTAGCCCAATACTAATACGACTGTGATAGTATCACAGTGCCTTCAAGTGTTATTCCTAAAGATCCACTTGCAGAATTTCATGAAGATCACCTAAACTCTGAACGAAATCAGATGAAACTCTGCCAGTGAGTTTTCAGGAATAACAAGAACACACTGTGAGTACTTTATCAAATTTTGTTGGGATTTAAGGCAAAAAATCAAATGTTCTTGAAAAACGGGAGTTTGGGCTACCCGTGCTGACGCTGGCCGATCAAAGATTTCTTTACTAAACGATCGAGCTGCAGTGATGCGTGAATTTCTAAAATAACAGAATCAGTTCGAAATGGTTTCACTAGTCTCGAAGGATAAAAATACCTCAAAAATTTTCAATCAAAGAAAATATGCAGAAAAGTGTAATTTTGTTTTCAAACAACGAATATCGAATACACGATTTTTTTACAAGAATCACTAAATTTTTCCGAGCCTTGTTGTTCTTAATTTTTTGGCGATATCAGCCTCAATTTGTTCTTAAACTGTTCTTGTTTCTATGACTATGAGCGGTTTTCATTGAAGAAAAAACAAAATATAACAATGTATTGGAAAATAAAACGCCTTACGCCACACATGTATTATACGGCTGAAATCAGAGGCGAAATACCTTAATTCATTGTTTGTTGAGCATCTTTGCAGTGAATCTTTTTTATGTTTTATGCTGTATCGCTAAGTTTTAGTCAATTTTCCACCACAAAAACTTTCCTAGTAATCAATTCTCAGCCTGAGCTTATTCTTAAATTGTTCTTAAATTTTGGCGAAATTGAGCCTCGTTGTTCTTATAAAAAAGTGTGCAGCTTACCTTCTATTACAAGGCATTTCAGTCGATCAAAGATTCTTTCTAATGGGGTTTTGGACAGCTTTCAACACCAAAACATTTGATCGAAAACGGAATACATAAACAGCTTCTAGAACAATGAAAACTAACTTTCTTAACTTTTTTTATCTTTTAAGAGTGCCAAGACTCTGCAAGCCAAATATTACATCAATTACCGCCCTGTGAAAGTCTAGTGTTTTTTTTAAAAAAAAGTTTCTTGAAAATCCTGCCTTTGACCTTTGTGTTTATAGTGATATCACGAGTAATGTTGTTTGAATTTAACCATTTTGAAATGTTTGACATACGTTCGCTATAATTGGTGTTTTAATTTATTTTAAGCTTTTAAAGCCTCGATATATCAGAGTTTCAGTTAAGTTTTTAGGGGTATGGCTAAAAAATTTAAGCTGCGGCTAAAAAAGTTGTCATTACAGAAAGCCCCGGCTAAATTTTACTCGGAACACACATGCCCTGCTCAATTGCCCTGGCGAAAGCCTGTGAAGCTATGGCGAATATTCCTCAAAAGTCAAGAATGCACCGGGGAAATTCGCCGTTCGCCGGCCGTTATCTTAAACCCTGATATATATTTTTATAACATTCTGAAATGGTTTAATTAAATATTAATAATATTTTAAAGAACAATGGATACCCAAGGTGTGAGTTTTTCGCAAAGATATAAAGGATGACTGATTGAATTATTGTCTAAATGTCGGAAAATTTGGTCGAAATATCTTGGCAAAAGCATGGTTGCATTATCATCTCTAGGCTATAAGTTACTTAGGCCCCGATTATATCAGACGGGCTGGCCCGTTGAGCGGACTGAAAATGTAACCTTGGCCCGGTATAGGCGGCCTTATTCGTGATACGGTCCAATTGACCAATTTCACCACTAGGATCATCGAGTTGCCTGCGGAGAATACTGACACGAAATGCTGTGAAGTTAGTTGCCTGAAGCCTGGAAGGAATTACATGCGAACGAGGCGAAATTGATTAAGAGAACGTATCATGAATAAGGCATATTTCCATGTATGTAACGCATGAAGGCAATCAGTTACAGAGTTTATATTGATAGCCGGGATATCGGAAGAAAAACTCAGCCCATTTCACCGCACTAGCCTGTTCCACACAATAAGGGATGGGATATACACACAGCTAGTGAATAAAGCTCTCTCGGTATATTTCCGTTGCGTGCGATTTGCTTTCATCGCATTTCCCAAGACAAGAGATCTAGAAATATAATTAGCCTTTACCTAAACGAGTAGGGGACTGGGTACGAATATTTAAAATTGATTGAATTAAAAAATGAGGCCCGCTATCTGAAAGAGCAGCCAAATATTAGTAAGTTTACCAAATTTGAGAGACATTGGTTTAAAGGCAAAGACATCTTACACTTTTAATTTAAAAATCGCTAAAATAAGAGAGCTTTGTATGGATTGGAGGGACAAGCGTCCATACAAAAGTCTCTTAAATTTGGCGATTTGTAAAAGTGTACCATGCCTTTGCCTTTAAACCAATGTCTCTCAAATTTGGTAAACTTACTAACTTTGGCTGCTCTTTCAGATGGCGGGCCTCATTTTTCAATTCAACCAATTTTAAATATTCGTACCCAGTCCCCTGCTCGTTTAGGTAAAGGCGAAAACCTTGTTTTATTTTGTTTTTCTTCAGTAAAAACCGCTCACAGAAAATATAAGAACAAATTAAAAACAAATTGAGGCTGAAATCACCAAAAAATTTAGAACAATGAGCTAAGGCAAAATTTTATACTGGTTCTCATAAAAAAAGCGTGCAATTCAATCAATAGGCCTTATTCGTGATACGGTCCGTTGAACCATTTCACCACCAAGCCTCGTTCGCATGTAATTCATTCCACGATCCACGGTTCATACAACTTCACAACATTTCATGCCGGTATTCTTTTCAATTTCTTGCTTTGGGAGTTCATGGATATAAAACATCACAGGTTTGCAGTTTGGATGCGAGGCTTGCTGGCGAAGTTGATCAACAGACCGTATCATGAATAAGGTCTGTTACAAGGTTAAATATAAAAGCGACTGTGCTTATTTACAATTCAAATTTACAATTCAAGTGTTGCTAACTGGAAAACGTCTTTGCATGCCTGCGTGTGCCTACTAGCTTATTTCTCTTGTTCAGCCGGGGTAAATCAAATTGACTTTGTGAAAATTGCGTGCGTCAGAACAGTTTATTTAGTCAATGGACAGTGCGTGGCTGAGCTGGTTGGTTGGATTTCAGTTAATACATTGCTCCGTCTTTACATTGGAAAGTTGATTTTTCATTAGTATCTCAGGCTTGTTTGCTTTCTCTCCGATGATGTCATAGGCAACGAGCGAAGTCACGTTTGTTTTCCCTGGACCAAAGCGAATGCCACGCTTTTTATACTTTTTAACAATTTTAGAGTTAAAATTCGCTATTGTTCTTGAAATACACTATTGTTAGAATACGCTATTGTTATTAAAAATACATAGTTGTTTATGGTGTATTTTTAATAACAATAGTGTATTTTAACAATAGTGTATTTAACAATTTTAACCAGTTTTACCATTACTTCTGCCTTATTTGAAACTAACTTCTGACTTTAGGGGATGTTGATCGAGAAAGGTACAGTACCTTAAAGGGAAGAATGTGATGAAAATACAAGGCTACGTATGTTTTTCACTTTTTGTTTTCAAGAGATTGTGAGTAAGTGATGTTTTTCTTTCAAAGCCAGCCCTAAGCTCCAGTTGGGAATAGAACCCAGGACCTCCCGTATCCCAGGCGGAGAGAACTTCCGCAAAATTGAAAACTGGTTTATATCCTCCACAAAACTAATACAATAAAATCGCACGTTAAAGTCCCCCTCCCCCCCGATTTTAAACCCCCTCCGGATATAAGTTCCCTCGTTTATATGCCCATCTACTATACAAGTGTCAAAAGACGTTAATTCTGTTTTGTTCCAGTCGCAAAGTGTTTTATAGATGTTTTTGAAATAAATTCTCTTTTTATCGTGACGCACAATAAATGTATTTATATAAATGTAACTCGTATTTTTGCACTGATAAGATATTTCGGTCTAACGGTAGGTGTTCACGAGATACACCCACTCCCTCAAAAGGGCAAACTTGGCACTTTTTTAATTTTCCCCCAAACTTCACTGAGCTTTATTTTGCTTATCCATGCAAGCCATTACTGTTTTTACTATACATAATTCTCTTTAGTAAGCAGACGAATTATTCGTAAATACGAGACGCACTGAACAGGCAACCTAACCAAACTAAAGTGGGTCGGTTAACTGCGATTATCATTCGATGGAACTTTTCTTTCTTTTTCATTGGCGCAAGGGCCACCACGTGACCTACAAATACCTGCCTACAAATATGACTCTGCTCATTAGCATTACCGTCTGACGGAGTTAAGCTGCAAATATGACACTACTCATGCGTAGTATGCTTTTGAGAGTTAAAAGTGGCAGCGCCGCGTTATTTTCTCAATGAACTCGAAAACTGAAAAAAGCCGACTTGACTAATTTTACGAGGTAGCGCGCATTTCTTTCTTAAAAGTTAACGCTTCCAATGCATAAAAATTCAGTGATCGAATGATAAACAATTATTGGGTTTGGCGAAGCCAAAAATCTGCTCGCCAGTGACAAACCACAATATTTTGCTCAACCGCGTCCAATAATTGCTTATCGAAATTCGATGCAACCTTTACTTCTTTTTTTATTGGTCCATGTCCCACCACGTGACCTAGATATAACTACCTACAAATATGACACTGGTCATGCGCATTACCGTTTTGCCGATTTAAGCTGCAAATATGACACTGCTCATGCGTAGTGTCGACACCATAAATTTTCTTATTGATAACTGAAGAAAACCGACAGTGATTACAAGGCAACGCGCACTTTACCGCTTGTCGCTCTCTACAAAAAAAAATAGAATAAGCAAATTCAGTGATCGATTGATAAAACAATTATTGGACTTGGTAATCGCAAAATATTGTGATTTGTCAGTGTCTCACAATTTAGTTATTTGCCAAATAATTAATCTGCTCGCCACTGACAAATCACGATATTTTGCTCAAACTCCTCCAATAATTGTTTATTCTTTTGTTCGTCTCCATATTCATAAATAGACGAATAATTTGTCTCATTTGCACGAAATTAAGTCCCGTTTTTATCCAGGTAATTTCGGATGAATAATTCGTCTTTCTAGATAAATTAAGACCAATATCGCGGGGACTAGATTTAAAAATAGCATCTGTGTAATTGTTGAGAACTATCTTAAATCTCAAAATATTTATGATTTTTGCATTACACGCTTTTTTTTATAGAACTAGTAAATTTTGCCGAGGCTCACTTGTTTTTAATATTTTGGAGATTACATCCTCAGTTTGTTCTCAATTTGTTCTTATTTCCGTGAGCGGTTTTTTAATGAAGAAGCAAAATAAAACAAGGTATTGGAAAATGAAGCGCGTTGCGCCAAACTTGTATTGTATCGCTGAATTTAGAGGTGAACTATGTTCATTGTTTGTTGAGCAGTCTTTACAGTGAATCTTTTTGTGTTTTATGCTGTATCGATATGTTTTAGTAAATTTTCTAGCACAAAAACCTTTCTAGTTATCAAGTCTCAGCCTGAACTTGTTCTTAAATTGTTATCAAATTTTGGCCAATTTGAGACTAGATGTTCTTATAAAGTTGTTCTTATAAAAAAAAAGCGTGTAATGAATATTAATTTAAAAAATGTGAATAAAAAAAATTATGAAGATTTTGTGAAGGGCCGTTTTGTCTCAGGATCTGTAAAGATCTGTCAGCCACTGTTTACAACTGAATAAGAAAATAAGTGAAATAAATTGCTGATTGTGCACTGCGTAAAAAAAAACTGTCAGTGAACCGATATGCAGATCGCCCAACCCTATGAGCTAAAAATCTGGAGGTGGACTAAAAAGATGAATCTGAAGATTCAGTGAAAAAACTGGAGATTTTCTATAAATGAGAACATGTTCCTCGAAGACAACGAAACACCTCATCAACAGAGGACACTCAGAAATTTGCCATCGGTGAAGTAAAGGGACGAAATTGGCCACTCTATAAACGAGTTTGGGACTGGGACGAATTTGGAACCGCAAAGGCGCTTGGGATCATTACATAAGACAGAATTATTGAAGTGCAGTGTTTGAGGCGTAGGGATATAAGATTACCACGAGAGGAAGATATTTCAGGAGCAAAGCTTCGAAGTCCAATAGAGGAATGAAACTGCACAATTTTGCGGCGTTGGCTCTTGTGTAGAGGCGCTAAAACAACAGGAAAACTCGCTGAGCTTCGACAAAAGTGTGTTGAAATACTGTCTCGTACAAAAGCTTTTATGTTGTATTTTCCGATGCTTTTTGAGCTTATAAATGCGTATTTTAAAGAACTATAATTTATTGAATATGTTTTCTCTTCTTTCATTTACAAGTTAACAACATCGAATAGC
This sequence comes from Palythoa grandiflora, assembly GCA_026546935.2. NCBI lineage: Eukaryota > Metazoa > Cnidaria > Anthozoa > Zoantharia > Sphenopidae > Palythoa > Palythoa grandiflora. Next base: position 2,954 of record JAOCPT020197378.1, on the reverse strand, counting down.
TTGTAAATCCGTTAAGAATTCAATGTTGTTGTCGTTGTCTCGATACTTTTCAATGTCGAAACAAGGTTTTTTTTAATTGAAACTCTAATTTCCCTTTCTCTCGCTTTACTTCATCAAACTGAGCTCGCATTTTTTTTATTTTCATATCTACAATCTTGTACTTCAGGACTTAGAGCTTGAATTTGTTTTCCCAACGGATTCAATTGTTCTAAAATCAAGTCAGTCTGTGTTTTGGATTGCACTTTACGTCAATGTTTCGGTTCTCTTCCTCATTTGTGTTACAATCAGTGCTCTCGATTCCTTTGATCGCTTCATCATCGTCATCCTTTACTTTTCTTTTTCTTTTGAACTGGTTGATCACATCTCTGTCAACTTTTTCTTTTCTTCTCTCTGCTTTAGAGATAAACCAGGAAAGCAGCGTTGGTAAATGCGTACGGCTCAATTTTTCCCGTCATTCTCAGTGATCGGCACAGACGTGAGTCTTCGATGATATTATTTTTAAGCTTCATTCCTCAAAAATGCAACATACTTTTGACGAAGCTCGGGATCTTTAGGAATACAATAAAACTTGAAATCGACAGGGTTGTTGCGATGGATATTGTTACAACCACGAACACAGCAGTAAAATTTCGGCATTTTGTTTCTTTTCCAGCTGTGTTTGTATTAATGTTTTGAAGAGCTGCCCCCTGTAACGATCCCAAGCCTCTTTGCGTTCCTACACTCCTCCCCGTCCCAAACTCGTTTCTAAAGTGGCTAATAGCAAATACAATAACTGCACGTAGGAATGCATCGAGCTGAGCACCCGGCCAGTTGTCGTTAGACACAGAACGTGAGAAGATCTATTAAGGAGTTCTTGGGACGCGTGCACGTGACAGTATTTGTTCACTTTCAAGGAGGAACTTTTACTCTTTTTTCTGTTCACAAAGCATTAAGCAGAAAAAATAAAACCCACAGAAAAAACGAAAAGCAATTCAGAAAATGCAAGTTCAATGCGACGCAAATCGCTATTAAAGCTGACGCGTAGCAACGAAAGCGGTGGCAAATCCTGTCCTGTTTTTCTACCAAACAGCTTTCATTGAGTTTTAAAACCAGTAGCATCATTCATTACATGCATTTTTATTAGAACAATATGGCTCAAATTTACCCAAAAGAATGTAGGAATAATTCATATTTAATTATTTTTTATTATTCTTTAGTTTTTTAACACTTAACCCTTTAAGCTCCAAACACAACAAATGACATGTTGGTAAATTTTTCCATCTGAGCTATATACTTTCTATTTAAGCAGTTTGGGAGAGTTTGGCCTTTCAACTTCTGGGGCTGAAAGGGTTAAGGTTAAGCATACTAAATCTCGATTCGAATTAAAATGCCGAGTTTAGAACAAAGGGTCTATTTTTGTTCGGTTCCTATAAATTTTGTTTTGTAAATGTGCCAGGATTCAGTCTTTATCAGTGTGATTGTCTGCCTGATCTTCACTAATTCTGGCCTTACCAGACCTTGTTTTGGGATGCATTCGATTGGTCAGCATTGTCGTCAGTAATGGCGGTGACAAGTTTTATAGCTCCTTGTTATATTTTAGTTTTTGCTTTACAACCATCTTAACATCTCAACTTTTCATATCACTGACGTTGATACAACTTCACTCGAGAGTTTTATTTTCAACTCAAAGATCAAGGTTTTTGTGAAAATGAGGCAGCATTCCATCAACGCTCTTGTCACTCGCGAAACCAAATGGCGCACTGAAATACCTTATGGTCCATATATATTGTACAGTATGCTTCTACTGTGCGGGGACGTAATGGAAAATCCTTTTGCTCAGTAGTGGCAAAGAGGACACACCAATTACAAATAGATTTACGTGTGCGCTCTGCTACTTCAATGTCTCGTTGCAAGATCATGGTTTGTGTTGTGGGCCATTCCTTCAGCGGAGTCGCGTGGGTTTGTTGTACTTGCGGTTTTCTAAACTATTCTGCAAAATTATTCCACCACACCTACGACATATCAAACATGTTTCACCCATTATCTAACTCCAGTAGCTGCTCTTCAAGTTATTCAAGCCCCGGTGTTCCCATTGCCTTTTCCTCGCCAAATGTAAACAGAAACGAAAGTTTTGATTGTTCGTCCGCTTCATTCTCACACATGTTGAACTCTTATTTAGCTACATCGCAGTCGTCAAATTTTCAACCTGTGCTCGGAAAAATTCGACCAGTCCATCTCTTGTACCTGAACGCTCAATCAATAAGAAATAAGAAAGCAGAGTTTTGCAATCTGATAGAAAACGCTGTTCCAGATGTTAGTGTTGGTACCGAAACTTGGCTAAACAGCTTTGTTGTACATTTTTAGCCGCGCCAACTGCTGCTGTTAGTTTACCTAACCACCCCAGCTGAAAATTCTCTTTAGGAGCGGAAGCAGTATATTGAAATATAGATAAATATCTTTGGAAAGTCCCTTTCAGCAAACTAACACCTTTCGCGATTGTACGAATTTTAGGGTTAGCTGATTTTACTCGAAGCAATTACTGATGGCTGAAATATATACTTTTCGTTTTAAGGCGGCTGTGAAGACACTGCTGTCGGTCTGTCTGACAGTACGAAAATCACCAATGACAAGTTCTCAAGCAGCTCAGTGTTTAACGCCAGTACACCAGCCAGTAATGGACGTCTGAAATACACAGGGGGACCATCCTGGTGTACCTCATCAAGTGACTCCACTCCATATTTGGAGATTGATCTGGGCTCACCTTATATCATTTGTGCAGTAGCCACTCAGGGCGACTCTCAAGCGGATCAGTGGGTCAAAACTTATCAACTACAATCCTCTGAAGACAGAACTAATTGGACTCCATATAGAGAAAAAGGACGAGATGTGGTAAGAAAACAGATTCATAATTTTAAAAACTTGAAATAGTGTTGATAAACGAATTATCATCGCCGTAGGAATTTGAAAAAACCGAC
>JAOCPT020196429.1:0-13833 GCA_026546935.2 Palythoa grandiflora | reverse complement strand
GTGACGGTTGAAACAGTAACATAGAGTTTTAAAATTTTAAAAAATAAAGAGAGGCACTGGTGACAAGTTAAGGAAAATATAAATAAATAAACAAAAACGGTTGGAATCTCTGAATACGGAGAACTTTTAGTATTATATGAATACATGTATCGTTTGGGACAATGGTAGATATAGTAATAAACGGGGAACGGTACTTCTGTTTCAATTTGTGTTTATGCAGCATACAAGAATTGGTAAAGTTTCCACTGGAAATATTTTCACTTTATTTAAAGCTTCAGCCTGGGCTCGTTTTTGAGTTGTTTCTACTTTTCGGCCGATCTGAGCCTCGTTTTTCTCGTAAAGTTCTTATAAAAATGCGTCTGTGAAAAATAGAACCGATTTTTACGTAAAATGGTGGAAACCGATATAAATCGGCAACTGAAGCAAGTACTCGAAGTAAGATTAAAGTATTACGTAACGATCTCGTAGCACGGCTCCTTTTGTCAGACTTTGTACCGGCTAAGGCCTCTGGCTATCTCCAGTCGCATTAAACCAAAATAGCCTTATCTAAAATTTTTTTGGCGGAAAAATGCCTCAAGTAACAAACCCCCTATAAATAAACGAATATAATGGATCAATTCGATCAACTGCTTCATGCCTTTCGATCTTTCGGGGAAGTAATCAAGGAAGTTGCGCGTAGATTTTTCATCGATGAGATCAGTAAACAAAAATATGAACCTGCAACGCACGCAATTTATATTCTTTTTTACTCTAAAAGTATGGCTTTGTGTCCGCAATGTTAACTGTTATAAAGAAACTGAAAATTTTATGAATTAACAAACACGATGTAATTATTGAAAATGCTACTCGTCTTAGCTCAGCATGTCATCGAGCCGAAAGTTATAGTAAACGAGGCCAAATTGTTGTATTTTATTGACACTTCAACTAACTGATGTAGCTTTAAATATACAGAAAGTGAAACGAATGAAATACATGGAAAAAGTACAGAGTTGAAAGCGCGAATAGTTTTGAAACGTTGGGGGAAGGGGAAGGCTTTATTTTATCAAGCGAAGCGCGCGCCACCAAGTTTCCGTTCCTGTCTGTCTATATAACTCAGACAGATACTTTTGTAGTTCAATCCCGTTGTGAATCGCTTGACTATTTCATCAATTTACACGTTTTTTGTAAGCACAGGCTGAGGCTTGATAACTAGGAACGTTTTTGTGGTAGAAAATTGACTAAAAGTTAGCGAGAAAGCACAAAGCATAAAAAGATTCACTGTAAAGACTGCTCCGTCAATAAACAATGAAGGTAGTTCGCCTCTAAATTCAGCCATTCAATAAATGTGTGGTGCAAGGCGTTTCATTTTCCAATACCTTGTTTTATTTTGTATTTTTTCCGGTAGAAACTGCTCACAGAAACAAGAACAAATTGAGACTGAAATCGCCAAAAAATTAAGAACAATGTGCCACAGCAAAATTTACTGGTTCTTATAAAAAAAAGCGTGTAATTTACTTGTTGTATGACTATAAGGTCCGAACCTTTAATGCATGGACTTGAAACATTTCCAAAACGCTTTTGTGATTTCATCTCAAAAATCTCATTTTTGTTAGAAAAATATTATCAAAAATTGGACCGATGACCGTAAAATGATGTAAACTTAAGCCGGACTCGAAGTATGATTTAAGTGTTACGTAATGATTTCGGAACACTTCATCAGACGTGATTTCTGCCGGCTATAATACCTCAGGCAATCTTTAGTCGCATTAAACCACAATAGCCTTATTTGAAAAGTTCTGCTTCATGTTTTCTAGTCTTCAGGGAAAGTAAACAACTAGGAAGTTGCATGTGGCCTTTTTATCGATGAAATCACGCAGTAAACAAAATTATGAACTCGCAATGCACGCAATATATATTCTTTTTTACTTTAAAAAGTATTGTTTTATGTTCATAGTGTTAACTGTTTAAAGATCCTAAAAATTCTATGAACAAACGCCGATATACTGAATTGTAAAACATGCTACTCGTCTTAGCTCAAAATTTCATCGAGTCAAAAGTTGTGGTAAAACAGGACAAATGGTCGTATTTTATTGACATGTCAAACTCGGCAACTGATGTAGCTTTAGATATACCGAAAGCGAAACGAATGAATTACATGGAAAAAATAGAGAATTGGTAGCGAAAATAATCTTGAAATGTGGGGAAGGGGGGAGGCCTTACTTTACCAAGCCAAGCGTATGTCCTTACTGAAGCCCCGGCTCAGTAACTGCATACTTGTTTGACCTGTTTTTGCCTTCTGTACACAATAATACCATAAAAAACTGATGTGTATGTCACTGAAACGGAGGTTTTCGAAAATGCATTAGTATGGACGGGTTTAGTAATACATCAGGTTTGACAGCGTGGAAAAAATTGACTGAAACTAACGTTCCGGACTGTAGTCCTTCGTCGGAGTGGAGTGAGTATGAACGGGGACTGAAATTATCCTCAAATTGACAAAAAGAAGCCTCGAAAATCGGGGTTTTATTGTCAAAAATTCTACAAAATGTTATTTTAACGACTGCAACTTTAACGAGAAAATTATGAAACTGAAAATGTTACCAAATTAATGCTATGCTGTCCTGCATGGCGATGTTTTCGCAAAACGTGAGAGAAGAGCTTCTTCCTCCGCCTGTTACTGAAAGAAACACCGAATCTCATAATTTAAGTTGCTGATTTAGATAATGTCACAATAAATAACCATATTCTTTCACGTTCTTTTCACTTGTTAATCCTTCTTCGAAATTGCGTGTTAACATTTATGGCGCGCCGATAATGAAATTTCTTCCTTTTGAAACGAAAAAAACCTGTTTTCAGTTTTAACCAGCAATAAATGAAGAGGTGATAGAGCACCGAAAAACTGTAAGTGAATTTGTTATGTTTTAACGTAGAAGCCAGACCAAGCTGTTTGTGCGTGTTAGTATACGAAAACTGGAACGATAGCTGCCATAATATGGCGACTGAATGCATGGAGCTCTCAGTCGGACGCTGCTTTGTGAAACTCTGTAACTACGTGTGAGCAGCGTAGATACGGGGGGGGGAGGGGGGAATTTAAGAAATGAGGATGGCAACGCCGACGATGAAGGCAAAGAACAAGAGTAAACACAATCGCACGTTTTAATGCATCGACCTGAGCACCTGCACGTTGTTGTCGCTAAAAGCAGGACGTGAAATGACCTATTTTATAGTTTTGTGGACGACGAGGACGTGATAACAAAAATTTCCTCAGTATTTGTTTTACTTTTACATTTCTTTTGTTCACAAGGCTTAGAGCGGAGAAAACATAATCGTAATGACCCGCAGAAAGGAATAATAGCAAACCACAATTTTTTTTTTCTGAGCCGTCGTCGTTGGCGTTGCCGCCGTAGTTTATTAAAGTACCTAGTACTGAAGTGTGTGGCAGCAGTGTTTCGCTCTCATCAGAATTCCTGAGTAACAACAACAATTTTATTAATGTGCTAAATAAAAGAACTAAATACAGATGATTGCTACCCGCAATTAGCAAAAAAAATTACTATTCGAGGCGGGAGCAAAGTTAATATATTTCGATTATTATATACAAAATTATAAGAAAATTACAAAAAGCGATGGCAAAAAAGAATAATAAGATGCGAAATTAAAACTACTAAATATTACATTTTGTTGCTCGCTTCTCATCCCTGGTCCAACTTGTCAAGCAACATTTAGCCTAAAATGGCACTGATTGGTCAATAAAACAAAGACGTTTCAATGCGCGTGCGTTGTTACAAATTACCACAACAAACAAAATATTCCTTTGAAAGACGAAAACCATTTTCAAACGCGGTGTCGCCTTCAACAGCGACTTCTCTAACAAGCTGGTGATATGCACCTCTCTCTTACTTCCTTAGTATATATCCACTTCCTTGATGAATTAATTTTTTGTTTTTTAGTTTTTTTCACTTCCTCATCGAGAATCTTAGAAAACCGACGCTGCGGCAAACGTTGTCATATTAAACTTATTTTCAACCAATCACCGTGCAGGAATCTATCTGAAACTGCTAGTTTAAGGCCAACTTACAACAGCTGATTTGGTTGTGTCAAAAGTATTTAGCAAAAAGTGAGAAACGAGCCACATTAGTTCACGGCTTGCTCCGCAACAAATGTTGCGGCGAAGAGTCTAATTATTTTGTTTCTCGTATTTACCCACCTTTAATTAGGCCCTGTTCAAATGGAGCCGAGCCAACCCGCTTCCGGGCTGCCCGCTTACCGAGATAACTTATAACCTTACGAAATTTTAATTGTGTTTATATAACAAAGCAGGCTGGTCCGCTTACCGTGATGACTGTAATGAGGCCGTATTTCTTATAAAATTTAACTAATCACTAAAGTCAGGCCTTGTATATAATTCCTCATAAGATTTTAGTTGCGTTTATGTGACTAAGCGGGCTGCGCTGCCCCGCTTAAGGAGATGACTGTAATCAGGCCTTATTCCCTTATAAAGTTTTAGTGGTGTTTATATGAGAAAGCGGGGGGCTAACCTGCGATGGATTAGTGACCTGTCCAGCGTCAATGACTCTCATCCGCTTAACAATAGAGAAACCGGAGATAAGCACCGGCTCCGATGGGCCACTTAAGGTTGCCGTATACCTTCAGGGGTGTTTGACGTAGAAACGATACATTGCATCTGTCTTAAATCGTAGATACCTAAACCCAAATATCAAATTAAAGCTTATAAAGCAGGCTTTCGAACTATATTAAAAATTTTGAATTAAAATGAATCTTAAGATTTTTTACGTTCTCTAAAAAATAAAAAAACAAAATCACCTTTCGAAAGTTACAAGTCCAAGCGATTATTGATATTTATAATGATTTAATCAATCCGCCAGTTTCCAGACCAAAGGTGCTAAAAAAACGTGTCCGCGTTTTTTCATATTCAATTGCAGAGGAAAGCTATGGAGCTTTTTGCGAATTAGGGGTTTTGAAAAAAGTCTAGAGACCGTACAAAATTTGCTCTGAAACAAAAAGTTTTCGAAAAACAAAAATCACAGACACGTTTTTGTTCAGTTTATATACTAAAGAAGCTACTGTGAAAATTTTAGGGGAAACAAACAAATTCCCTTTGACTTGGAATTCTCGAAAGGCGATTTTGTCGCGCGTTTTTAGAGAACGTAAAAAAATCTAAAATTTTAGTTTGATTCAAAATTTTTAGCATAGTTCGAAAGCCAGTTCTATAAGCTTTAATTTGATTTATGGGTTTAGGTATCTACGGTTTAAGCCAGATGCACTGTATCGTTTTGACGGAAAACACCCCTGAAGGTATACGGTAACCTTAAGCTTGTAAATGGATTTCGCTCAGTGTTAAGGCTTAAGATTTATTGAGTTAAACTACTCCCCTCTGTAACCGAACTGGTAAAAATAAACTAGGTGGATGTTATTTTACCTCCATGGTAGATTTTTGGGTTCCCTGGGACCTGGCGATTTCAGTAAATCTCCCACGGCGTTTTGTCCCCAGCCAAACCTAATATAAACTTTCGTTTCTGTTCACAAACGAGACAAATTCAGATACAATTGTTAACGTTCCTTCCATGCCGAGGTGTTTCACAAAGAACAAAAGATGCAACATCCAGACCTTGATATTAGTCCTCAGTACCCTACTCCAGAGGCAAATTAACTTTGGATTGTAACTTCATGAAGTCCTTTATACATCTACAATATCTTTATTTAATTTGGTAAAGTCTTTAAAGACGTTAAATTAACCGTTAGGAAAAATCCTTAAAACAAGAAACCAGTGTAGATATGCGATTGCTGGTGTTAGGAGTCGTTCACACTAACCGTTTGGCCTAACTGCAATACAGACAAGAATATTTTGAGTAAACCAAAGTTTATAAGGCTTTAGAAAAAAAATCGTGTAGTTGTCCATTTTGAGCTACTTCAGGTACATCTACGACTTAAAAGGTTTATCTAACGTACTTATAGTACTGGTAAATCGCAGCATTCGAAACAACTTAGTCAAGATCCCCAGACTGATATAAACATCTATAGAAACATCGACAGAGCATCCGATTTTATCAGTCACATAAATTGGGAAAACCATTAGGCCTAATTTAGGTCTTACGGTATTCGTTGTTTAATATCAATCTCTCACAGCTTTACGTCTAAACTAGAAAGATTAGTGGTGCATGCTTATTGGCTTCTAAATTGCTGACTCATAGTTAAGTAGTGCTCGTTTCATTCCGGAACAGTGGTTTGTTTCTTGAAAGAATGGGTTCTGGTAGCTACTGGCGCTTACACGTTGGTTGTCGGTTGATAACTTGTAGTCACAGGGTTTGGTGGAGCCTCCTCTTCCTTCCTTTGACAAACTAAGCTGCCTTGTGAAGCGATCGCTACGTCTTCGGGAAAATCCAGACTCGGAGCTCTTGCTACTCCCACGTGATATTTGACGGCAGAGTTCACCGAACGCCTGTCTAAACCTATCACTCATGAAGGAGTACAACAGTGGGTTGAGCGCACAATTAGAGTATTGCAAACAGTGAAATAAAGGATACAAGATTCGGTCTATTTCAGGATCTTCCCTCCCACTGAGAAAGTCATACATTCTTTGGCCAAATGTCGGACCCCAAGCAATGACAAAGCTCAGAACCATCGCCAAGGAAATCTTTGTGATCCTCGATTTGGTCGCACGTTCATTTTCTCGACTACGACGCATTGCACTCGTATTTCGCGCACTTTGCCACACTTTTTGGCCAATCTTGAGATAGGCGAAGCACATTACTGAGAGTGGAAACAAAAAAAAGACGAAGACCACGACGACACTGTAAGCTTTCAGAGCATCTACGTTCCATCCCATTGAAGCACAGAATTCGCAAATATCTGGGCCATCAAGACAAACCGAAGCTGTTGTTTTGAAGAATCTCAACATCGGAGATGCTCCAGCTGCCCCAGCTATCCATATTAGGCCAACTACATATTTCACGCGATGAGGTGTCAGGCAGAAACGTCGCAGCATCATTGGTTTACAAACTGTGGTATAACGCTCGTAAGCAACGGCTACCAAAGACAAGATGGACACGAAGAAGACCATTATCTGACAGAAAGCAGTAAGCTTACACATGAAATTCCCAAATGGCCAGTACCTCATGATGTACCGATCAACGGTTTTAAGAGGCAGGTTTAACGTGGCGATTACCAGATCAGCTGCACTAAGGTTGATCAGAAGCATGTTAGTTGCTGTCAGCATTGAACGAACTCGGGAGATCACACCGATGACTATCGTGTTTCCAAGCAAAGCGGCAACAAAAGTAACAGTCATGAAAAGGACAACAGCAGACGTTTCGCCATCTGACAAACGCCTTGGGAGATTAGTAAGGAACTCAGAACTGTTGTTGCGTTCCATTTTGAACGTGCTCACAACTCGGGATCAGGCGGCGTGCTTTAAGAGAACTGAGACTGTAATTCCATGAAGATTATTTTTTTCTGTGTTTGGTTTTTGAACTTGTAGAATTAGACCTCGGTCGCTAAAATGCCAAGCTTGAATCTTTTGTCACTGGAAGAAGAATGATAGTTAGAAAAAATGGTTGCAAACTAATAAACTTAGTAACAAACTCATCAATAGCATACAACATATGTAACGTTACGTGGTAAAAAATAAACTGAAACTGAAACAACACTTTTACAGCATCCTCTAACCAGCTGGGGTTCTTTCAACAACAAGTAGAAATTAGAATTATGTTGTAATTTATGTTGTGCTTGAAGATACTTAACACACTTTCAAAATTAATTTATAAAAAGTGAATTAAAAGAATTCTGTTTTGAAGCGGATGAATGAAAACTTTCAATTGTTTAAACGGTGTTTAGCGACTTCATTTGCCATATTGTTTTTGCTCGCATGGTAAATCACAAATTATACAATAACCCAAGTTATTCTCCGTTCTGATTGGTTCTCGCCTATGATCTATTAGACGACAGACACACGATTGACGTCACATTACAAAGTTTTTAGTATTCTATTATATTTCATGTTTTTGTGCGTCTGTTCGGCTATCGCCTCGTGCGCCACTTTTTTGTTCTTACTATAGTTTGACTTCATCTGTTATACAGAACAGACACACGCCAACATGGAATCTATTTGTTAACTAGACTATGATGAAGTAGCCAACCAGAAAGCGAGATTTGTGAGAGACCATTAGTAAGTTATACTGATAACTCTTTCAACTGCTCTAGGGCTTTGCCCACACTAATGCATTTTAATTTGACTCCGTTTTCTGTGAAATCGAAAACGCATTGATTGATCCGCGTACACACTACCGTTTTCATATCTGTTTTCAACCGCCCCCACTGAACTGTCGGCGAAAACGCTAAATTAGGTATATGTAACGTAAGTTGAACATTGTGTATGCACGTGCTCAAAAGAGAGTCATTTATGATGTCGTATGGACGGAATGGTACAGTTAACGCTATTTTATTTTGATGCGGTATCGACTGTCCACGCGAAGACGTGGACAGTCGTATGCGATTCAACTTGGATCCATTTTCGGAAGCGTTTTCATATTGATGCGGTTTCGCCAAAAACACTCAGCGTTTTAGTGTTGGCAGAACGAAGACCTAAACGCATCGAAATTTATGCAATTTCAAACGAAAATGCACCAGTGTGGACTGGGCCTGAAATTTGAGCTAAAATATTCTTCAATAGATTGTCCTTCAACAACAACATCTCTCTTTATTTAAACTTAGCAGTTATAGATTAATTACAAATTAAGTAAAGAAAAGTAACAAGTGAAAATTCCTGTAATAACCATACACGCTATTTCTTTATAAGAACAACTTTATAAGAACAACGAGACTCAAATTTGTTAAAATTTAAGAACAATTTAAAAACAAGCCCAGGCTGGGGATTGATAACTAGGAAAGTTTTTGTGGTAGAAAATTGACTAAAACTTAGCGATACAGTATAAAACATAAAAAGATTCGCCGTAAAGGCTGCTCGACAAAAAAAAAACATGTGTGACGCAAGGCGTTTCATTTTTCAATACCTTGTTTTATTTTATTTTTTCTTCAATAAAAACCGCTTACAAAAATAAGACAATTTAAGAACAAATTAAGGCTGAAGTCGCCAAAAATTAAGAACAATGAGAGTGGTATAGTATGCACCGAGTTAGCCGTATTTTTGTTATGCAAGTGAGCCTCGGCAAAATTTACTGGTTCTTATAAAAAAAAGCGTGTAAAAGGTTAGAGGATCAGGAAGCCAGACTTTGTAGGAATAAGTTACAGTTTACATGGTTTGATCATTTTACAAAAAGTAATTAATCAACACTAATTATTAACACAGACACAAATACACAAACACTTGTGTATGTATATATAATCCTATGAGACTAGTTAAAATACTGCAAGGAACAGCAAGTATATTATAACACTCAGTTATCTTAACAATAGATGAAGGTTAATAATATGAGGTTGATCACTCATATATAAATATAAATACAACAATAAAAAAGAAAACATGTAACAAATAGGCGAAATATCGAAATTTCGACGGAGCACAGATTTCCGAAATATTGAATCATCAATTACTGACAACAACCTTCAAACTTCGCCTTCAACAACCAGCTTCTTCAAACACAATCAAACTTCGCCAATAACCGAACAAACAACTTTGCCTTCTGCACATTGAAATATTACGGACCATAAAGGTTTCAGCTAGTTTCTTTTTCTGTGTTCAGGGTAACTTCCACTGCATCAATTTTTGAGTTTCATAGCTCGGCAAAATGGTCAGCTGTCGCTCATTACTTGTATAACCTGATGCAGACATGAGTTTTATTGAAATAAATGAATGGATGACTGGTATGAACTAACGAACGATTGACCCGATCGAAAACACGATTAAACGAATCGACAGGCGAGCAAAAGAACGAACGAGACACAGACGCATGATCGTTACTCGAAGGAAAGTGTGTTCGCTCATTGATCGACCGTCTAACGGACGATCAATGAGCGAACGCACGAACGATCGATCACTCGATGGAACTGATTGAAGAATGAACGAACGAACAATCTATGGATCGATTACTCGATTGATCACTCCATGGAAAGTGCGATTGAACAAATATACAAGCGAACAAATGATCGCTCGAACAAAGGATCGTACAAACGAACGGCCTAACAAAAGAACTAACAAGCGAACGAAGACAATTGGAACCTGAGTTGAAGGAGTAACGAAATTCGCAAGTGCTTTGAAATTTGACTTGGTAATTGTTTTTCATTTCTCTCGGAAAACAACTGGCCTACGTGTCTGGGAAATAAGTTGATTTGTCAGGGTGTTTAGTGCGCGAGTTAGTAACTCATTTCGAAAGGTAGCAAAATGTTTCAATAGCTTTCAGATGAGAGAAAGCTGGTATATCGCTCCACTGAACAATAGTTTTGAGATAAGAGAAACCTGACTATATCGATCCCTGAATAACCTGTCAGTCAGAAAACACTTTAAAAACGTTTGCTTTTGCCTAGATTCAAAATGAATTATGAAGAATTGTGTCTGAAATAGAAGCTCCTCGCAGAACTGACGTTCTCAGAATGCAGTCAGTAACTGAGCTGTGTTTAAAATTATTGTGTTTTTCGACCGTAAACTCACTGCGTATCAAATCGTGCGTTCTGAAAAGAATGTTATTTACTAAGAGTTCCCAGAAGATCATCTAAAACAGGTAGTGTTTTCACTTTGCAATACTAGAAAAGAAAAATTATTGGTAGAGTTTGAAAATCGCCATCAAACACGTACCTTGATACTAGAAGTAGCCGGATGTTGTCATCCATCATGGCCTTCAAAAACCACACGCAATCTGAATAATGGAATGATCGTCTGTGTATGCGAGGAAAGCTTCACTTTTTTAGCGTTGTCAGTATCTTGTTTCGTTAAGTTGCACTTGGGCTTTTAAGTGCAGTATAGATACAGAATTATAATAACAAGTATTTTTATCACAAAAATATAGCGAATTCATGTATTTCTGCCACTGTTGGCCACTCCGGACTCAACTATAAAATCTTCGCCCAAGATTGGTCACTCTTTAAAAGCGAAGAGCTCCAAAAGATTAATTAGTTTACGTTTTCAATTTTTATCGTATATAAATGAGTTTTAAAGCTATTGTTTTTTCAAAAGAAAAACTAATTTTTTTTATCAAATTGATCTTTCATTTTCCGAAAATCGGTTGGTTCGAGCCTTTTGGGAAAAGCAGTAGACCAAACGAAAATTCTATATACTGATAAAATCCTGACTGGAATTAGGAGAAGCAAAATTGTTTTTATAACTGATTACTTTGTTATCTATGAGCAATTTGTCGAAGCTCTGACTTTGTTTATGTATTAATTAAAGTATTGATTTTTGTGGCTATACGGCATTGAAACCGCTAGATTTGGTGCCCTAACATGTTCAAATAAATTTGATTTATCAAATATATAAGTCAAGATATTTGTGGTTAATTAACTTTACAAGGAATACATGAATCATGAATTCTCATGCTATGGTACGAATGTATTTGTTTTGTTCTCTATGCATGTAATGAGGCATTTTAGAAATCTTGGACAATAATCAAAAGTATTTGCATGCCTTGAAAAATAATAAATGTATCACAACTTGTAATTCGCGTATCAATTAAAAGATTGGTAGATATTCTTTGGAGCAGAAAAATCGCAGGATAGTTTTCCTTGTACATTGAATTAAATTAGTTACTTTATTGCGACAATCATTTAATTCTTTTCCCATTTTTTTTCGTACCGCTACGCATAGACTATTTATTTTCCTTGTTTGAGTACCTTCTCGCTAATTGCATTCGAAACTGATTTGCCTTTGGCCATGCAAGATTTGGAAAAAGTAAGTTTACTTTTATAATACAAAAACAACAACTCAAGTAACTCGGTCGGTTTTTTTCTCCGGAAAATTTGCATTGACGTGCCAAAGATCGCATCCCCTATTAGTCGTCCTGTGAAAGTGTATTTATAGGAAGAAATATTCAAAACAAATGGCAAAGCTTCCAAGCTCTTAGGTTAAAACTCCGATTCGCAGCGAGGGGCTGGCATTTCGCTCGCAATATCAATGGTATCCCAAAATTTGACATATTCCTGACTGCTTGAAGTATTCTGAATTTTTAAAGTAGACTTAGTGGCAACAGTAAAGTAACAATAAGCGTTGGCGTTACAAAATTAAACTCAGTTTCTAAATTGTGCTCACAAACATTCTCCTAAGCTTAATAGATTTTCTACCCGCTTTCTGTCGAGCATTTCAACTGCTTAGTTTTTGACTTTTGAGAGCTTTAATTTTAAAACTAAAAGGTAATTTTTAATTCCATGAAGTAAAGCTTTTTCGTCCGGCGTAAATCAAGCAAAAGAACATTTTAAAACATTAGAATTACAAGTACACCGTCTCGTTTCAAAAAAATTTTTTAAAAAAGGAAAATCTTGCCAAAACAGATTTTTATATTTTTACCCAGAAATCTCGTAACGAGATTTTGTCTCTTTTGCACTGGTGTTTTTGTAAGGGATTCTTCTTTGTCAGTTCCGTTCTGCGTGGGCGAACAGACAAAGCCATTAATTAGCATGAGTGCAAATTAATTGATCGCACGTTTTAATTTCCCTTTTGAAATGTTTTCAAAGCCCGTTTTAAAAAAGACAGGAAAATTCGTGTGTATTATAATATATGAATTTTTCAAAAAAAAAATTGTCGAAATGAACTGTAAGTGTTAATGATAAGAATTAAATGAAGACCCAGCTTATTGAAAAGTTTGAATTAATCGCAAACCGAAGTAAAATACGTAGTTTTTATTGATTCTATATCATTTCATCTTTAGCTCAACGGTACATAAAAATCAGCAGCTGATAGCAAAGAGGAATAATAAAACAGAATTAAGCACGAAAAGCGAACTTATTTGCCGTGAAAAATGTTTTTGTTGAAGAGATATCCTTTAAGCTTGATGATCTAAATTCAGTTTATTTTTTTGTAAAACACCATGATAAAACATAATATCGTTTAATCAACTGATCTTAAGTCTGCTTAGTGCTTGAACTTAGTAATAATTTCCATCTGTTAAAGATATAAAACCATCACTTTGCTTGAAATCGCTATCTAAAAATATAAGTTTAACATGGTTGAAATCTTGCCGGTCTCGAACATAAGCGGGGTTTTACATTTCGCGTGTCTGTATATCATGACATTAGGGCTAGATATGAAATATTATTTACCTGGCTTCGCTCCTCTTTATACAATAAACAATCAACGGCTTCCTCCTTCCACTTATACAGACAGAAAAATGGTCGAGAAAAATTATTTGCGTCACATTATAAAGTCATCAGTTGGTTTGCACAGCTATTGGGTGAGTTGCTATTGGCTAACCCAGCACTTGCTACATCCAATAAAATGACAGATAAAATTACTTCTGACACTGCCATTTGTTTGGGGTGTCGATATTGCGACAAGCCTTGCCCTGATGCCAATAAGTCGGCTGAGTGCCGTACGTCAGGCCGAAGACACACATTTTCTTAGCACAGACATAGCAAGGCAAGCCTGAACGCTATATTTGTTTTTGTATGCATACATTACTTAAAGATTATAAAACGTGGGGGAAGAAAGTGGATATTTTTTGGTGCACGATAACTTTTTCCTGGTCAAGACTTTGTAGAAATTTTTTTCCGGGTTGCTTGTATTTTTTTTTCTTTATGGTTTACTTGTTTTTTCACATCAAGGATGTGCAAATTAATGACTCTGAACTATTAGTTACTCGTAAAATCGCATAATTAATTTAGTTTCCCTTGACAATGGCGCCAAGATGTCGCCGAAACGTTGGACTTTTTTATCCGTAGTTTTTGCAAGTATAT
>JAOCPT020195514.1:0-13836 GCA_026546935.2 Palythoa grandiflora | reverse complement strand
ACATATGAAAAAGTTGCTGAATAAGCAAGTGAACTTTATTACACTGTAAATTTTACGGATAATAATGAAATGTATCAATGTCATGTATAAGCCCCGGGGCTTATATTCGGGAGGGCTTGTACACGAAGGGAGTTTTGTTTTGCAAACGCTTGGTCCTAACGCCCCGAGGCTTATATTCGGGAGGGATTGTACACGAAGGGAGTTTTGTTTTGCAAACGCTTGGTCCTAACGCCCCGAGGCTTATATTCGGGAGGGCTTGTACACGAAGGGAGTTTTGTTTTGCAAACGCTTGGTCGCAACGCCACGGGGCTTATATTCGGGAGGGCTTGTACACGAACAGAGATTTGTTTTGCAAAAGCTTGGTCCTAGCGCCACGGGGCTTATATTCGGGAGGGCTTGTATACGAAATGAGTTTTGTTTTGCAAACGCTTGGTCCTAACACCACGGGGCCTATACAGAGGAGATCTTCTTATCCAAGTTTTACGGTAGTACGAGTTTGTATGTGTTGGCAATGATAACAGCGGATTTCACTTGAGTGTTTAATGATGCAATTTCAAATCTTTGTTGAAACGGTTGAAGGACTACGTTCCTTGGTAGAAGATCACGTATTGCTTAGCGTAAAACCGCTATTGACCCCCCCCCCCCCTACCCCCAATAAAACCCGACCGTTGGGTCAGTGCGCGTGGAAAGTCTGGCAGTGATTAAAAATGATCGAAATTATACCTCAGGAAAATCTTTATCTTCTGATTTCCGAGTTTCAGTTGTAAACGAACTGAAGTTTGACCCTTGTTCTTCTTTTCTCATTAATGCTTTTCCACTTAGCAACACGTGACCTTCTATACACAGCAACCTAATCCGGTTCAACCGTTTAACGAACTGTTAAGATTTCATCATTTAACGCTAAAGTGAAATCCGCTTTAAGTAGTTCTTATTGTTTATCGAGCTCGGCCAATTCTGTAAATTAAATAACAAAATATTTCTTGTGTTTCGAGTTTGCCATAAATTACTTGTTTTAGTTATATTAGAATAAGCGCGCACCCTGCCTTTCTGACGCAATCTTATCTTTCTACAATTTCCATACATTTTTACTCAAATCGATCTAGAAAACTAGACGAAGAGGAACGCTCCTAGTAATAGGCTCCTAGTATCGTCTTGTTTTACAGTTCCCCGCCTGTATAAATTGTGTATAGGAAGTTAAAACATGGATATAACGTTCAGTACTTACATATCGGATAAATCTTTTAAACCATCAAAAGTTCCATTTTCAATATCTGTAATGCCACAACTCCGAACATGTCTGTCCATGAAAAGAAAGAGAGAGGTTTGTGTCACAATGTTTTGGTGGCACTGAAAAGTTTGATATGCGTAACTAACTTTCTAAAACAGAATTTAAACGTAGACGGCAGAGCCTATCCCCCCTCCATCCCCTCCCCTCTCAAAACGAAAATGTCAGAATGGTCGAGTGGTATTTCTTGTGCCTTCCACCTCTGTGATTCTGGATTTGAATCCTGAGCTCATACGTGGACTGAAACTGATCATAACTTACAGTGACTAGGAGAGTCAGGATGGTCGAGTGGTATTTCTTGTGCCTCCCACCTCTGTGATTCTGGTATTGAATACTGGGCTCATACGTAGACTGAATTTGATCATAATTTACAATAACTAGGAGAGTGAGGATGGTCGAGTGGTATTTCTTGTGCCTCCCACCTCTGTGATTCTGCTATTGAAACCCCAACTCATACGTGGACTGAAATTGATCATAATTTACAGTGACTAGGAGAGTCAGGATGGTCGAGTGGTATTTCTTGTGCCTCCCGCCTGTTTGATTCTGGTATTGAACTTTGGGCTCATACGTGGACTGAAATTTATCATAATTTACAGTGACTAGAAGAGTCAGGATGATCGAGTGGTATTTCTTGTGTGTCCCACCTCTGTGATTCTGGAATTGAATACTGAGCTCATACGAGGAATGTAATGTTTGTTTTGAGTTACAACAGTTTATCCAATCATAAAACTCTAAAACAAAAGCCAAGGAAAACTTTCTTATTTTCAATGTGTCAACATAAAATTCTGCTTTTAAATTTTAAAACTTAAACTAAGGAGATTTTCCTCTAGAAAAGAATGGTTCAGTGAACTGGAAAGAAAAGCAATTGGAAGCTCATAATGATATGGTCAATTTCAAAACTTTAGTCATGAGATTGATGGTTTTTCATGTAGTTGATCTGCCCACTTGTAGATCTTACTCGGAACAATGATTAATATTTGGAGTCTGTTGCTATAGTAAAAGTTACGTAACAGTCTTATGAAACTTACAAATTGCTTAAATGCTTTAAGCCTACAAACGCTCCCTTCCGCAAACATCCATTGATAGGGTTCCAATCTAACATCCTGAAGACACAAGAGTAAATTCAAAGTTATTGCGTAAAGAATATATTGGTAACAATACTGATTTATTTAACCAAAGTGCAAACTTTTAAACGTAAATAGAAAGACGTGGCAAAAAGAGGTTGGAAAGTATATTGTTTCATGAAAAACTTGGGAACCCTCAACTTAAGAAAAAAAGATAAATTAAATTCAAGGCTATGAGGCATGAGACTTGCTCAAGTGAAAGAAATATTGGGCCCAGGGATCCTCACGCCGCTAGCCTCATCACATCAGTAAACTGCTGTGTGCTCGCGTTGTGGTCCCTGATAGTGTAGTGGTTAACACTCCTGATTAGAAATACAGGGATCCTCATACCGCTAGCCTCACCACATCAGTAAACTGCTGTGTACCAGCGTGATGGTCCTGATAGTGTAGTGGTTAACACTCCTGATTAGAAATACAGAGATCCTCATGCCGCTAGCCTCATCACATCAGTAAGCTGCTGTATGCCAGCGTTTTGGTCCTTGATGGTGTATTGGTTAACACTCCTGATTAGAGATACAGGGATCCTCACGCCACTAGCTTCATCACATCAGTAAACTGCTGCGTGCCAGCGTGGTGGTCCCTGTTGATGGTGTAGTAGTTAACACATCTGACTAGTACAGTACACAGGGAGACATGGATTCGAGTCCTGCTAAGGGCAAAAACACCAAATATTTCCGATAAGTGTGTTGAAAACATAGACAGGTATTTAATTCTGTAGCTCTCAAAAAGACATTCATCAAGCGTTTTGTACAAGTACTCTCCATGATTTTAATAGTTTCTACTTACAGTGTTCGAACATCAACTAAGTTTGAGAACATTCCCTGGATGGTAGTCCCGTTAAGTCGATTGCCCCCTAAATCCCTGAAATAGAAATTATTTTTGAAAAAGTAAAAAATAAAAAAAGAGTGCCTACGTATTTTTTAACCTTAGTCAATAATTATGATGACGACAGACAAATGCAGTAGCAATTACAATCGCAGTAACAGTGACATCAGCAGTAACAGTAACAGTGACAGTAGCAGTAGCAGTGACAATGACTGTTACTGTTATTATTATTATTATTATTATTATTATTATTATTATTATTATTATTATTAATATTTTTAGTGGTGGTAGTAGTAGTAGTACTGAGTAGTATTTGATCAAAAACCAACCTGATTTTTAACCGTGTAAACGGTTAAAAAAAATTGGTCCGGGTCACTTTTTAATGGGTCCGGACCAGGTTTTTCCTGTAGTGTAAATGGGGTTTTTATGCTTTGGTGACCAAAATACTTCACGTCAGCAAAAATGAATAATGATTGTTGTGTATTTAAAAATATGAATTACTCTGTAAAGATATTTAAATATCTTTAGAAGCAACAGAGTCTAAAAGATAAAAGGAAATTTGTACAAGGGATTAAGCGTTGTCCGTTTTCTCAACTACGAGAATTCACTCAACAACGCACCGTCGTGAGCTAGCGACTGTGAGCTCAGGGAGAACCCCCTGTTTCGTTCCAGTCCAAAACTTCCCGTCCGTAGTCTGTAGTTAAAGGAGAAGTCTGCTTCCATAAAAACATATATTGAAATAAAAGTTTGATATATTCTTAATAGTTTTGTGAAGTCTTACCTTTGTTGCTTTAACTATGACAGAGAAATAATATCCGAAAGCCACAAGAAAACGATACTTCAAAACCGCCATCTTGTACATGAATTGCAGGACCGTGTGAAGACTGGATAGAGAATATGACGTCACTGCGCGGTGCGTTCTAAATTGCGCGAAATACGAATAAAGAATTCTACAATTGCTGTCTTGTATGCTATATGAACTCGACTTTTTTACAAATCATGCCTTACTGCATGGTACCAGGTTGTACCAATGACTCTAAAACATCAAAAGAGAAAGAAATCTCGTACCATAGATTGCCAAAAGATAAAAAGCTATCAAAAATTTGGATTGAGAAAACAAAACGTAAAAATCCTCCAAAACGTGAGTCGTGTTATGTTTGTAGCGAACACTTTGAGCCACAATGCTTTAATCGTTCCTTTAAATTTGAATTAGCTGGTCAAAAGGATAAAAAAACTTTAATACCTGGTGCAGTTCCGACCATCTTCATGTTCAAGAAAAAAAAGCAGGAGCGTGCAACTTCGATCAAAAGAAGACAAAAACGAGAAAAAGAACAAGTAAGTTAACCACTACATAAACTCAACTAGTTTTATTGAGAAATTCCCCATCCATTCATCTATTTATTTTGTTTACATATTCGAGTTCATTAAATATATTTTTTTTCTTGAGGTGATTGAGCAAATGATAACCTGTAGTCGTGGTTCTGAAGATATAGCACCCACTATGGATTTCTGCGAGGATGTAGCCGATACAGATCCACCAATTATTGTTTCTAAATGTGATGTCAGTATTCAGTATTGTTCCAGTGATTTATATATCTGTCCAAATGGCAAAAGAAGTATTGGTACCCAGACATTAAAATCTCGCCGTAAAAGAAAAAGAAATGAATCAGATAGAAAAATAATTGAACATGCACAGTCTGTTACTAGCAATAATAATAGTAATCCACTCAGTGACCACAATTATTGTATTCCTGCCCCTTGTTCTCCACCTGACTTATATCTGGAGCACAGAAATCAAAGCAAGATGCTCATGGATGGGGAAGCTGAATTAAAATCCCCTGACAACGATGAGGAACAGTGCAATGTAATAAGTAGCAGTGAGAATGAAGATAATAATTCTGGAGATGATCATGAATATCAATACCACAGTTCTGATTGTGAAGAAAGCAGTGATGAATCTGGCTCTGAAATGAATACTATTGATCACAAAACATTTATTGTTTTTGAGTCTCAACTAAATGAATTATTCAAGTTTTGTCAAAAATGTAAATCCCCAGTGTGTGAATTGACAAAAACCACTAAAGGCAGTATGGTGACAATAAAAACTTTGTGCTTACAACATCATGAGTATACATGGCAATCACAACCAACCAGTACACATAAAAATATCCCTGCTGGAAATTTACTGATACCAGCTGCAATCGTATGTACTGGAGGGACATTTCAAGACTTGTCAAACTTTGCAGAGGCTTTGCAACTTAATTTTATAAGCAGGTCAACATTCTTTGACATGCAAGACAACATTATACTACCTGTAATAAATAAACAGTACATAAAACAACAGAGCACTATTATAACTGACATCAATGATGGAATGCCTGTTGACTTATGTGGGGATGGTAGATCAGACAGTCCCGGCCATACTGCTAAGTATGGGACATATAGTTTAATGGATGAAAAGTCTGGTAAGATTGTAGACTTTTCCCTTATTCATGTTTCTGAAGTGTCATCATCTAATGCCATGGAATACGAAGGGTGCAAGAGGTCACTGGACAATCTGTTAAATAGAAAAATTTCAATTAGATGCTTGACAACTGACCGTCATACTCAAATTACAGCACAATTAGCAAAAAACTATCCTTCCATCAAACATCAATATGATGTTTGGCACTTGGCAAAGTGGGTCACAAAAAAGTTAACAAAAAAAGCTAAAACAAAAGCCAACATTGAACTCCAGCCTTGGATAAAAAGTATTTCAAATCATATGTGGTGGAGTGCAAAAGAATGCAAGGGTGATCCAGATGTGCTAGTAAACAACTGGATATCAATAGTAAATCACATAGCTGATAAACATACCTGGAAAGAAGGTAAATAATACCTTTCAATGCTGAACAAAGTATACTGACTAGGGTAAATCATGACAACAATTTTGAACAAACTGATAATTACACCAGTGGGCCTTACAATAGCAGAACAAATGAAAATATATTAACTAATCATAACATATAACACTCTATGTATATTTGATGCTCTGACATTTTATAAATTGTGTAAAAAGTAAACCATTCAAGCAAATACTTTAAATTATATGATTGAGGTACTTATTAATAACAAATAATTCAAATTGACATTAAATATTAAGATTAATTAGATTTAATAAGTTATTTACAATGTAATAAAATTCTACCATTATTATGTTCATAATTTCGCCTAGTAAAAATTTTTAAAATTACCTATGGGTAAAAATTTTAAATAAGAAACTAAAACTACCATTATTGTCCATATTTTTTACATAAAAATTAAGAAATTAAGAACTATGAATACAAAAATAACTAGAAAAATTTTTAAAATTAACTATGGGTAAAAATTTTCAATAAAAAACTAAAACTACCATTATTGTCCATATTTTTTTACATAAAAATTGAGAAATTAAGAAATATGAATACAAAAATAATTAAATAATGTAATTTCTTTTATTAAAGGACAAGCTACAGTATCATGCAAACACCCCAAGCTTTCTAGGAGAGAACGCAAGGAAATTGCATGGCTGAAACCTGGATCCTCTGCTCATGTTGCATTAGAGGAAATAGTTTACAACAAGAAATTATTGAAAGATATCAGAAAGCTTACTGAATACCATCACACTGGCAATCTTGAAGTATTTCACTCACTTCTTCTGAAGTATGCACCAAAGAGGAGACACTTTTCTTATCAAGGTATGGTTGGTAGGACCCAGCTTGCCATTATGGATCATAACAACAACTGCAATAGACCCCAAGCAACAATCACAAAGGGGGAGAAGAAGGGAGAAAGCAGGTATCTATACCTTGTGGTAAATCAATTAAAAACAAATACTTGTAAATAAATGATCTGAATTAATAATGAACCAATATTAATTTATGTACTAGGTACATGGTGGTTTTTCCAAAAAACAGAAAGGCATGGGTGGCAAAGCCAGTTTTTGAGAAGAAGTCGTTTGCTTTTGTCAAGGAACTGGTGGATGAGATGAAAGAATGCCATGAATCAGATTTGAAACTACCAAAACAAAAAGCACCAGCACACATCCCAAGAAATATTGCTACTGAGCCAAAGCCACCAAAAGATGAGGTTATCAAGATGTACATGTCTCGAATGGTGAAAAAGAACAGCAAGAAATAAGGATAATTGATTAATTTAAAGTATAAAGGATTATTTTTTCCTTTTTGTTTTTGCTATTTGAGACATTTAAAATGTCTTAATATACTTCATGGCAAGTAACTATAGATTTGATTGAATGGTTTTATTAGACAAGTATAGTATAAGTTTTTAAAAAACCATTTCTACTATAGGTAATAAAATTTATTTTGTTGACTGTTGAATTACATGTTATTCAGAATGAAAATGATGAGAAAAAATAAAGAAAATGGCACATAAAGGGGAAATACATTGCAAATAGATATTTGGTATTTACCAAATAAGATATTTTAGTTTAGTTTCAATTATAACATTTAACATGACTTTCAATAAAATTTAATTAAGCCATGAAGAAAGTGAACTTTTAACTGCACTGAAAGACTGAGTAAAATCCAATACAACATTTATTCAGAAATTCAGCTATAGTTTGGAGACAAAATTGTTGACAGAAATAAATGTTGCTTTACTGACAATATAGAACAAACAATACAACTAGATTAGCTCTTTGATACTGATAATTTATGGATTGTGCACAAGTGCAGGAATAAATAATTGTGATGTAAAAGCTTATAGTTAGCATTAATAAATACAAAACGTCTCCACAGTTACACATCATACTTGAAGATTCTTCTTTGACTATAATTGATTGCCACTTAGCTTTATATAACTACCGGTAGTAGAAAATTAATATAATTTACAGATTGTAACTTACCTGGTGTATTACTCATCAGCATAATGAAAACCAACAAATTCAAAATCCTCTTCGATACCAGGGGGTGGGAAGTGTGCCCGAATGCACATAACCGCACATGATGGTAAAACGACTCTGATTTCTTTACCCAAAACTCCCCAGCACCATCTTACTAACTGTCTATAGGCGATGTGTCGATTCTTTTTATGCTCAGGTATGTTGTTGCCCGCACCGTATTGTTGTCGATACTGAAACCATGACGCTTCTAATACCCATCGATTCAGACATACTGCTTTGAACCCAGGATTGTCAGTAATGCAACTTATTTGTAGATTTTCGACTTCTGAAACTTTCTTGTTTTTTTCCCGAATCTCTCTTATCTCCTGACAGCAAACACATTCCACTTCACGGTCCATAATCTGGCAGTGATCACACTGACACCTAATAGTGATTGCATCTAATATTGTTAGAGTTTAAGTAGTTTATTTATACAAAAATGTAATCTTGCAATCAATTGCTTACCAATCTGAATTCTCAAAACGAGTGCTGTAAGTTGAAGAGTTTGACGAAAAAGAGTAATCTGAGTCCGACGAATCATCCACAATCCTTGTTGGTTGAAACATGTAGCCTTGTATTTCTTGTTGCAAATAATCTTGTAGGATTTCGTTCGAAATCTCATCACTACTACTATCACTCATCGAATTGCTACTAGAACTCATGATAAAACGTTAGCAATGAATTTTTATGAAAAATCGTAAAAACAGGGAATTTACAACTATTCGAATCACTTGTTTGTAAATTTCACAGCTTAAAAACTTTCGCGATCGCGCAGTGACGTCACAGTCTCTTTCCAGTCCTCATACGGTCTTACAATTCATGTACAAGATGGCAGCTCCGAAGCCCTCGTTTTCTTGTCACTTTCAGATAATATTTCTCAGTCATAGTTAAAGCAACAAAGGTAAGACTTCACAAAGCTTTTAAGAATATATCAAACTTTTATTTAAATATAGGTTTTTATGGAAGCAGACTTCTCCTTTAATATCGAAACATTGCAAGTAAACAAACCAAAAAGGCAACACAGTGGGCCATAGGTGTTTATACAGCTTTTCGAGATAATAAAAGTCTACTTTCATTCAAAATTACCTTGTAGTCAAAGTCTTGTCTCACAAATCATGAATTCATGGTAATTTCTTGTCACTGCAAGAGCCGTGCCGCCAAAGTTATCACAACATGCCATCCGTTCAATATCTTCGTAAATGCAGCAATTACCTTTCCGTGGCACTTGGTGATGACAAGCGCCAGTCAACTTTAGATAAGCCACCGAGTAATAAAATAAGACCTTCACTACAACAGCTGCAAGTTCCATCCATTAATACGGTCATTTCTCAACAGAACAGCTACATCTTTTCTTCATGTCAAATTCGAAATGTCAACCGACATCTATGCTTACAAGCCATGAACGTGTAATCCCGGAACAATGATTTCTGGCCAATTCTTTTTGAACAGAAAACTTTACCATCCACAGAGAATGTAAATTTTGTTTAGTGAGCTGTTAATTCTGTTGTTGCAAACATTTTCTGCCAGTTTGATCGCAATTCGGTT
The DNA here is from genome assembly GCA_026546935.2 of Palythoa grandiflora. Classification (NCBI taxonomy): domain Eukaryota; kingdom Metazoa; phylum Cnidaria; class Anthozoa; order Zoantharia; family Sphenopidae; genus Palythoa; species Palythoa grandiflora. The sequence goes on along the minus strand of JAOCPT020195514.1, from coordinate 4,136 downwards.
TGAATAGAGAGCTGGGAGATGGGATTTGATTTGCACAATCGTTTTGATTGGCCGTTTTGCTTGAGTTGACGAATCTCGGGAGAACTGCGATTTTGATCGAATTGAAAGAAATTTCGCTCGCATTAGTTTGGTGTTTAATGTAAAGTTATTTCATAAAAGCAATAAACCATACTTTTCTATGGGTTTACTGGATAGTAAACCACTTGGGATGTTGTGAGAACACTCGAAAAGTTTGTAAACCCCTCCCCTTCGGCTCGGGATTTACAAGTTTTTCTCGTGTTCTCCCAACATCCTGCGTGGTTTATTATGCCGGTAAACCCATAGAAAAGTATGGTTTATTGCTTAACCAAGCGCTCGGCTCACTATATCTATACATAAGTTAATAAGTAATGTGTGAATTTACAATTACAGCTTGGAGCTCACTAAGAACTGATGAGGTGTTTCGTCGTCTCAAGCTTTTTTACTTGGTATCTTTTTTATTTTCATAAGAAAGGTATTTATGCTAAAAAAGTTCATTGAAATAATAAAATTAATGACAACGTAAATTATTCTAAATAAAATAAAATAAAACAACTAAGTTACCTTGGAGTGTTGTTGACAAGTGCGAGTTTTCCAAAATCGTCACCCTCGTGTAACTGGCAAACAGTTCCCTGTACATAAAATGTCTAGTTGTCTGTCGTTATAAATATACTATCAAACTCGGATTTCACTTCTCTTCCTAAAACAGATTTATCAAGGTTTCCTATGGTTTTATCCCTCAGTTATGTTTTGGCGCAACCTGGCTACGTAACCGTGAAGAGCATTTTTCAGTAGATTAAAAAATTCTTCTATATTCATATAAAATTTTACTCTAAATTTCTTTGCTAGATCAACTTTACCTTCAAAAATATTACATTATAACTTCGGCACGGACAAAAGTCGTCTTTTAACAACCCCCATTTGGTGAGGTTGCTAATTTATGCAAACTTTCCAAACGCATTTTTTGTCTCACTTCTTCCTCTTTCTCAACCGTTCTGTAAAGAATGTGCTGCCACAGAGGAAATTGTTCGGAATGGTGGTTGCTTTTATCAATAACTTTAACCCATGGCTCATACACATTCAACTTCTAGCCCATCTCCAACAGAATAGTTTAAAAACATTTTGGTCCAACACGATTAATCACAGAATTGAACTCGAAATAGATCAAAATGACATGCTCGATTAAAACCTGCATTCTTCAGTACCGACCTCAGTACCCTATGAGCAAAAATTAGAAGCATGAGCAAAACAATGACTTGTTGCACCTGCGATTCAATGCTTTACCTTTTCGAAAAGACCAGTTTTATCCATGCTAAAGTTGTCCTTGCACAATACGACAGAAAAAACCTAGACGTTTGATATTGATAAGCAGTGTAAATAACTCGAGTTTGCGTTTTATTGGGTCGAAAGATTTTCGGCTTCGTCTCAGAGTTCTATACCCCAATAAAACGCGTATTTTAGTTCTTCATATATATATTACTTAAAACAAGGTATACTTAAAATCAAATTTTGCGCGGATTTTATGTACATATGATCGAACTAATTTATGACTTAAGCAAATAGTGCAGTTAATTGTTTATGTAAGATTGTTGTAAATCGGAAGAATATAATAACAATTGTAATAAGTTTCAAGTTATTTGTGTACAATATTATTCAAAATCATCAAATAGGAAGACAGGGTTCGTTCTCTTTTGAAGGTCAGAAATTCCATGACATTTTTCCTGATCTTTCACAATATTTCATGACTTTGTGTTGTTCATTTCTTTGCCAAAAGTCAAAAATATACATCAAAAGAACCTTCAGTTGCTCTTTGTCTGGCACGTTGGCTAAGATTGCAAGACGAAGGAAGAGAACTGAGCTTACTTTGAGATATTTGTGCAAATGAACATTTTTTTTTTATTCTTTATGTTATTTTTGCATGTATAATCCCATCTAAAATATACTAATTTTCCATGACTTTCCATGACCCTAATCAAAATTCCATGACTTTCCAAGCCTGGAAAAAAAATTATTAAATTTCCATGACTTTCAAGATTTTCCATGACCCGAACGAGCCCTGGAAGAGAAATATTGAAGAAATTTCATTTATGAGCAGGAATTTCATTTGTGAGCTGTACACTCATAGCGTCCTTTGCTAAATAGCAGAGAGTTAAACAGCATCATTATCTTGCTATACAGGCTTAGTTTGTTACCTTGCCATAGATTACCACGTTTACGCTCCCTTTGAGTATGATGTACCACGACATTCCTTCTTCCCCCTGGTTGAACACTTGATTGAGAAGTGACACACAATTCTTTAATACCAAAACTGTCTACAACAACGCTTAAAGTGCTACACGATATTGCCATTAACTTTTATCTCAGCTTTTTTTCAATAGAAAAAATCTGAATATCTTATGGAAACGAAACGTATGGCCACTTTTGTGGATGGGCAACATAGCCAAACATTTTCCGGAAACACCTCAAATAATGCGATCACCCTCTCAGTACCACCAGCTACCACTATTTTTGAGTCTTTGTTTTAAACCTCGTTAATTCTTTACCTTACGTTTATTTTGTAAAATTGCCAATATTTAAAACCGCATCATGGGAACAATATTTATCATTCATCAGGTTTTATTTGGAATATTAAGAACCTCTTAACTTGTACCTTAATTAGAAAGAGGCACGTATGTTAAAGAAGCATGTAATGAAAACAAATATTTACCTATTCCCGGCCTCTTCTCGATTCTATCTCCTGCATCTCCTTTTTTCTCCTCATTTTCCATAATGAAATTTTTGCGAATGATTTATACTTAAAATTTAAAGTAGTTCTTTATGATACTTACACGTTTTGCCTTTTTGGGAGTGCGATTCAAACACGAATGCTGCGGCAAGTTCTCTTTTTACCTGCAATATTTGAAGAGGCTTAAAAATTCAGATTTGACTCCAGAATCCTTTGCGGGCGTCTTTAATTTTGCGCTGTCGAAAATTCCAGTATTTTGAATGACAATCTTTTAACATTACGAATCCAGTTCCACCCTACGTCACATTTAAAAGTTCGTGTTTGAAATCAGGGAAACGAGTAATTGTCACAGTTAAACTGGATCTTGTTCAGACCAACTCAGAACATTTTACTGTCTAATGATTTCAGCTCACGAAGAAGAAAATACAATACAATACATTACGAAACACGAATCACGGATCTCAGTATAGGACAATACTGAAATTTCGAGAATCGTGAAAATATTAATCAAACACAATTTATTCTTTCAAAGTTAAGAAAGTTAAATTTTTAGTTTTAGATGACTGAAAGAAATGACAGTCTTCAAAGAATCTTCCATGATGTCACAGTGTGCCTGAGACGAGTCTAAAACAGACATATGTGAACTCCATTATCGATTACAAACGACTTTGAATTTAAGGAATTCGAACACTTAAAGAGGTCGCCAATGTTTCGCCATTCAAAGTCACGATGAAATAACTGGATAAATCACGAATATCGGTTATGAAATCGTAGCCTTCACGGTTCACGCGCCAAAAACTTGGATCATGGATCCCAAAGAAAATTTTATTGAATTCATGTTTTCCAAAGAATAAAATTAATTTATCAACCATCACGCGAAAACCACTGTACGAAACCCTTCCTTTGTGTTAAAGGACGCACCAGACAGTAAATTGGCTGTGTTCCTTTTACATGGTACATCAATAACCAGTTGAAAGGCGAGTTGCTTTAGATCATGTAGTTACTCGTGATGTAAAAGGTTTTAATAAGCTTATTGAATCAAAATTTATCAGATTGACGTCTTGTGCTTGTATTTAGGGATAACCTCAAATTTTTCCGACAATGGATTACCTCCAATTTTGTCAACACTGGGGTACCTCCAAATTTGCCAACACTGGGTTACCTCCAAATTTGCCAACACTGGGATACGTCCATGCAAATTTGCCAACACTGGGATACCTCCAACTTTGTCAACACTTGGCTACCTCCAATTTTGCCAACACTGGGCTACCTCCAATTTTGCCAACACTGGGATACCTCTAATTTTGCCAACACTGGGCTACCTCCAATTTTGCCAACACTGGGCTACCTCCAATTTTGCCAACACTGGGATACCTCTAATTTTGCCAACACT
>JAOCPT020194647.1:0-13842 GCA_026546935.2 Palythoa grandiflora | reverse complement strand
CCCCTAAAATAAAACGTTCTATTGGAAAAATGACTTCCCGTCATAACTTAAACTCATGACTCCCTTGATCATGCTGTTGTGGATATGTTTTCAATAACTGAGCCATTGCTTCAAACTGTTTTTAATAATTTTTTTTTTACAAATCATCCGATAAATTATACTAAAGTATCAAGTTCGGTATAAAACCCCCTTGAAATATGAACGACGGAAAAGAAAAACTATTGGAAAAATTACTTCCCGTCAGGATTTCAACTCATGACTCCCTTGAGATCATCCGAGGGTCATAGGTTTGGAAACTATTTTTCTGAAAAATATTACTTACAACCCACAATTTGAACTTTTCATTCGGTATATCGTTTTTATATACTGACACTCGTTACGCGGTGTATATGGACATGCTACTAGTACTATCTGTGTAGTTTTGTATAATGCGAAACAGAGAAACTCGCCATCCACTTATTTTTTTAGTTTTTCTTTTTAAAGTATGTTGTGCTGAAGTGAAAATAAAGGTTAAGTCTTTATCTTCATGCGCTTTCTATATCAAAAAAATGGCATGAATCGATCTCAGTATTTCAAGTTGTCAGACGAACAAATCAGTCCAATTTCCGGTTCTTTTTAAGCGACAAAATTTCTGTAGAAACGCTTCCGGCATAATGATATTTTCCAACCTTTCCATATTTTGTTTGGTTGGTAGTTAGGCTTCTTAAAGTCACTGTCGCTATAATTGTTGCTTAATCCCTATGTTAGCTATAAAGATATTTCACCAGAGAACTTGCTCGACCTGGGTTAATTCTAGTCAGTCTGGGACTCAATATCAGAAAAATATGGAATGGTTTTGAAAAAAGAAAAAACAGCTAGTACTTACAAAAAACAAACGACATACGTTTTGCCGTTTTGCTTCTGTTTCAGGGAGAAAAAAATGAACCATTTTTTTTAAGAAATCGAATGTTATGGACAATGATATTACGGGACCGATTGCGTCAATGCATAATGCATTAATGTATGATCGAATATTGTTTCTTCTCAAACAGTGTGCATTTGCACGATAAATCATTAAAATTTAAATGAACCGCTATTAAAATTATGTCCCGAATTGCTATCTCTCTCAACTGTCATTTGGAAATGTTCCGCGCGAGTTTTCAGCATGAGTTGAGCGCCTTAACTGAATAGACACAATAGAAAGCGCTCAGTATGTACCGAAATATTTTTGATAGCTTGTAAAAGAATCTTGAAGTTGAAGGTTGAAGCGAATACGGCGCTAATTGAAAACATGAATGAGAATTGATTTCCAAAGTGTCGCTTAAAGATAATATTTTAGAATAATTGTTACTGATTTTAAAATGGTATCTACACGGTTCGGTTGGGTTTTTTATTTTAGGTTTGTCACTGTAAGCCATTGTCATTGAAAGGACATATTTCTCAATTTATTTTAGGTTGCACTAGAGGCAGAGCGAATTTTTAATATTCACTGTGTGAACTCTGTATCATCATATCCTGCCAGCTGACGTAAAAAGAATGGAAGCTCTTTTATTTTAAACGGTTCTACGGAACTGGCCAGATGTGGTTTTTATCGGCTTTGGGGTAGGCAAAAAATAAACAAGAAAAAAGACAAACTAGACATTTCACAGCTGCTTAAATGATCAATGTTTTAAAAGCTTTCAAAATTCACTTTTTCAAAGCTCACTGAAAACTGTCATAGTGCACTTGAAGAACGGATTTCTTTTCGATGGGCTTATGACAGTTTGAAATCTTGTGCACGCTTCTCTTGTAAGCAATCAAAATGAAAGGAAACATAAATTTCATCATAGCAGTTTCTGAGGTTCTTAGTTCTAAATTTTATTGCAATAAATTGGCGACTAAACATGTGCCATTCGTAGTTTTATTCAATAGAGGGCATGTGTGAGGGAACTACTCTTATGATAGATATCGCTTATATCTAAGAGGTATTGATAAAAGGGTGCAATTCATCTTTTAAAAACATTTGTCAACTTATTTTCTTCCTTTCAGAATTGAGTCAACATTGACACTGACAGAACTGTGCTAAATTGCTTAAAAAGCTTTTTGAGCATCAGTTTAAACCATTCTTTAAATTTCCAGGGAACAAACAAAAAAATTAAAATTTTACTTTAAAGCGATAAGCACCCATCTCCGCAGCCAGCAATAAAGAGCTTATCTTTGATAGTTTCATAACGTCAAATTTAGAAAATGATGTTTTAGAAAAGTATGCCTTAAAAGCTTTCAACGCTGAATATACGCTTTCATTTAATCTTGCGAAAGCCACGAGGAAGACAATGGAGGATCGAGTGTCGTGATATAGATTACCATAGTCATATTTTACGCTCGAAAAGATCCACGTTTTTTGACAACCAAAACAAAGTCGGGTCGTATTTGGTTCTTTCTATCTGTGATCGGTTGCTATCGTGTGATAAGTACCCATCAGGCAATAGCCAATCAGAGCGCTGCTCTTTGCTCCCTGGGGTTTGTATTTTGCTGTTCGAGGTGTTCATTTTCGGCGCGGTGCAAATTTATGTTTTACGAGCGGTGAAGCTGCACAGCTTGATCAAAAGAACTGCTATATGGCTCCGTGAAACGAGTTCAACGAAGGTAATCCACTTAGATAATTGTTGATAACTCTTCCAACAAGTTCAGTTAGTCTAAGGAGAAAAATTAACAAGCACTGTTGATGTCGTTGTCAACATTTGAGTTGAATGAAACGGACAATTGTCATTTGCATAGTTTAGATTTTCTGTCAGCTCTTAAATTGTAAAAGCGAAGTTCTACAAACGTTTCAGAGTTTAGCTTCAGCTTGCAAAGTAAAAGGTGGTTTGAGATGATTCTTTTTGTAAAAAAAATTTTTTACTTGTCTTTAGAAGCAAGAGCGCACTAATCGCCATGAAATCCCTTTGTGACGGGCACCTGGCTTGCCATTTTGTGAATTTCAGTTACACATTTTTAAACTTTTAGACTTACTTTCACATTAACATTTATGGTTCAAAAATATAAAAAAGGCTTGTGAAGTACATTCGCGACAGAAACCATTTTCTAAGTTGTGTATATGTAAATTTTACACCTTTGACTAAAAGCCGAGGATTAGTGGAGAGCCCCGAACAACAACCTGCCTTCATTGAATGTGTGACAAGCTCAAGAGTAATTTTTTTAGGCCAAACTCGTACACAGTTTATGTTTTTATTATAGTTAAAATATTTAGCCAGAATAGCTTTCTAAATCCCCCAAATTATGAATCTTGTGTGGATTTGATTTGCTGGAACCTACAAGTCGTGGTTTTTAGATATGAAAAAGTGAACGCAGAATCGAAAACGTGTTGAGAACCCACGAATGGAAAAGCATTCATTCAACTCCTCCCAACCGCAACCATTTGTCACAACCAATCTTTTCTTTCATAATGAAAGCTACTTGGAGCTTAGTACAACAAAAGCGAATGGATTTTACGCTTCCTAGCCGAAAATTCTCTGTTGGTATATCTTTGTTGTGAAAACTAAAACTAAGTTGAAAATTGTGCTTATTTTAATTTTTTGCAATCATTTTGAACTGTCTCTTGTACAATCCTCAGTGACTAAATTTACGCGAACCGTTCAGAATTAATCCATCCGGTAAACATAATAGTACTTCAGTCTTCTGACGTATAAGACCCCGGAATGTGTTTAACCGTGCTTTAATTTCTCTTTGTCTTTGAAAAATTCAGAAAAAAATATTCTTTCTTCCTTTTCTAGGCTTGTGCCTGTTTGATGTAATCTGAGCCGCAAGTGATTCGCGGGAATTTCCCTCCAGCAGTACCCTCGACCTCGGGTTCTACGACACTGACGTAGTAACGGCGCTTTATACCACAGCTTGCCACAAGACGATGCTGAAATTTCTCACATCGAAGTTCAGAAACCAGTCACTCAACGAAGTTAAACCATACGATCCTCAGGTTAGAATGATTTCGTTAGGTACTTTTCAGAAGACAACTTGAGACCATAATAATGGCTCGGTTGCTACGCAGGCAATTGGTAGTGAAATTTGAGGTTGAATATTTCTAGTTTTTTACTTCACAGGGGATTTTACGCGATGAATGTGACCAAGAGGCTATAGAGAACAGCGAAGAAGAAGATGAAGAACTTAAAAGTATAACTGAAGGTAAATATTCCGTTTTGTCTCGAATCGTTTCAGACGTGGGTGATTTTGGAATTAGAATAATTTTTTTCTTTCGATTTCCCTTTCAGATCCACCGCATATAAACAACAATGTTATAACAGAGGACACGAATACAAAATATTTCTCGGGGATAACATTGGTAGAATCAAAAGAAAATATACCTTTGGATCAGGACTTTAAACTGTCGGATAGAATTGATATCGATTCGGAAAACTGTAATTACAAATCGGGGTTAAGAAGGAGAGAGTGCAATAGTGCGGAGAAAAGAAAATGGTCACAAATTAGTGCACACAAACTTTTACTACAGTTTGCTTCAAACGGAACGGATAGTTGCTCAAGCGACGATGAAATTAAAGAACTTTGCACACAGCAGTCAAGTCCTGTATTTAGTTCAAGTCCGCCCAATAAAGTTACCAGAGTGGCAGTTCTGTCAAAGCATTCGGCTTTCTCTGCGCGAGTGAGACCGACTGATGGACATATGAGAAAGAAACACAGATTGACAGAAGACGATTGTGTGAGCAGACCCTCTTTAAACTTCGAAAAAATGCAGCAGGTATGCCAGAGAATGAGAATTTATTTATTTATTTTTTATTTATTTATGTTTTATATTTATACGCGATAGATCAAAACTACTGGTTATATTTTCAAAAGATTTTATTTTCTGAAAGGAACACGCTCCTTCTTGCATGTGGTATGTTACTAATACTATTGTTTGCCAAACACAGGCATTGTTTAGTGAACTTTCGAGAATTGTGAAGTTGAGGCGTTTAAATACTGAGTTACAATATTTTTTCAAGGCAGGAATAAAAATCTTGAATACTACTGCACTTTTTGATAATGAATTGTCACTGTGTGTAAGCACTGTCAGTAATACTATACTGACTGAAATATTTACGCTAGGCGTCTTAGTCTTATAAATTTAATATTTTAAAATAAAATTAGGTTTTGTGCGTATGTTTTCTTTACTGACGCGAAATTTTGATGATTTGAGAAATACATTTGCTAATGAGATATTGAATAACAATGTCCACAAGGAATGGCCTTTTCATTCACTGATTTAGATGGTCGTGTTTTCAACATCCTGTGAATTGAATAGATAGTTCCCCTATAGGTTAAAGACCAAAAATAGCCCAAGGAACCAAGCGGGAGCTATATTTATTCCGTAGGGGTCGTCAGCTTTGTCACAGTTTACAATCAAATCATGCAAAATTTACTGAAGAAGGCGCATCGGTCTGACAAGAGAATAAAAATTTGGTTGTCGAAATGTTGGTTTCAACTAATATCTGTTTTTCTCATTTTTCGTGTCATTCAACCGCGGAAAATTATGCTAAATGATGTGGCAATTATGCACAAGAGACTAAAATTGAAAAAAATAGATGCAACCGGATCCTTTGTACATCTGTCATTTTTGCATCGAGCAAAGTTCATTTCTTCACCTGATATTGTTTGAGGAGTCTTATGATACAATAATTTGTTATCATCAATCTTTTTGAGAATAGCTTTCTTTACCGCAAGATGTTAAAGCAAAGTACAGTATAAACAACTTTTAAACGATAAATCTGTCTGGGAAAAATACGTTTGATCTGCAGTTGATATTTTGAATGTGTTATTATTTTCTTAAAACTGAGGGTTAAATATAATTTATAATTTACTCTGGAACTAAAGAAACTGCTGTATCAAGACCCTGTGCTAACTAAATCAAAACCACTGTGTGTTGCTTTCTATCTAATAGTGCTTTTCACAAATCATAAATGAAAAACTTTGTCTTTTTATGCTTCAGTTTAGGCCACTTAAAAAAATATCCTGGTTTATCATCAAAATTTCACCAAAATTTGGTGAGGGAGGGTTCCTTTTTTTACTTGGGTAAACAAACTCATAGTGATCACATGTGGACAGAGTGGAGATTCTAAAAGAGATCTTGATTGGTTAGGCTAGTGTGACACAATTGTTTCGAAACTGCCAATAATCTCACACATATAACTGGCCCAATTATTTGTCTGTGTATTGTTTCACAACAGGAAAAAATTTTCTCAACTTTTTTGTCATAATTTTATATGTTTCTTTTATTCAAAAAAATAAGAAAAGTCAATGCACTGGCAAAAACTAGCGTGCACGCTGATGATAAACCACAACATTATTTTTAGTGGCCCTATAAAATTTTGTTCCCACATTTCATTAGGTTCCAGTGGTATCCCAAAAATTTAGTCCAAGGGTCTGAAATCACATAAATAGTTTTGGTCCCTGTTCTTGCAGTTGGTCCCCATTTCACATTTATCAATACTGTATTTGCTTGTGTATAAGTTGAGGTTTTGAGATTTGAAAATCGGCCTTAAAAACTTACTTGGACTTATACATGGACAAAAAATAAAATGATAGACTTTTAAAAATGTATCAGTTTTTGTGCCTAAAATGTGTCTCAACTTATATACAAAAATTATATCGACGTATACACGAGCAAATGTGGTATATTCCAGTTTAATTGGAAAACTCCGTTTTATATTTATGGAAAGTTTTGCTTTCTTTCCAAAGTATATTTTGGTCCTGAGGCCACACATCAGCAAATTACTTCACATCCTATGTCATAATTTAATTATTTGTGTAAAATACCACCTTATTTGCTTAATTAGTACCCCAGTTTGCAAGTAAGAAATTCATTGTTCCAGTAAAACTGTTTTCCTGAAAGGGCTGATTTTGTTTAATATTTCTTGAAAAGTTATCATTTTGTTTTTGAGTTAAGATATAGATTTAAGTTTGACACTTTCAAAAAGAGTTGATAAAAAATAATTTACACAAAAGTTCTTCGTCAGGGTAAATTACTTTACTCTACATAAGGGCTTTAAATAGTCCAAAACCTTGTTTATCAATTCTTTTCTTTGGTGTCAAACTTAAATCTTCACTGTTTCTATCAAAATTTCTACACAGCCATCACCATTTTATCACATTTAGGGGTAGTGAATGGTCCCTTAAAAAATAAAAGTCTCGGCAAAATATGGCTAGGTCTTGAAAACTCGTCATATTTTTGCCATGTCTCGAAGTCTCATAGTTTTTGTTTTTTTCTCCGTCTTGCGGTCTCAGATTTTTTGTATCGTATAGTCTCGGTCTAGAATTATTCATTGCTTTCTAAAGTCTCGGGCTCGGATTTTAAAAAGGCCATCTCGGCATCTCGGACAGTCTCAGATTTACCATTTGCTACCCCTACATTTGGTTATTCAGATTTCATTCAGTTGTCATCTTTCTGCAAGTTGTCTTTTTTGTAAATTGGAATTTAGAATTTTCTTTTCTTTGGTAATGTTTTAAGAGTTAAGCAGAGTTCTAAGAAAAATGTACGTATTTTAATAACTAAATTTTATTCAGAACTGATTAAAAAGTTAAATAATTAGAATTCTTACTAATAAAAGGCCAATTTCAATTGCTAAAGCTTTTCCAAAATAATTATTCCCAGAACAAATTCTTTCAATTTTTTTAGAATTTGTAAAACAGTTCTCTAAAGGGACTAAAACGAAGCTACTAGAACAACTTTTACAAGAACAAGTTTTAAAATTAAATATGTTTGCATCCCACAAGTATTGTATTTATGCTTTACTTGAAGTTTTTCCTGATGACCAGGGCTGATAAATTATATTTGTTTACAAGTTTTTAAGGTTTAGAAACTATAGCTGCATCCCACAAGCATTACATTTACATGAGCTTTTTTTTGGGAACCAGAACATATTCATGTATTTGTTAGCTGTGCCTTGGTGATGAGACCCATTAAGGCTGAAACATCTGTCCACAGCTGCTAAAACTCAAACTTAACTTTATCAAAGGGCAGATACAAAGTGTAACGTCCACTACCCATGTGGCCTCATTGCCATATATAGTTCTGTTCACAGGCATGTGCAAAACTTGTGACTATATAGTTGAACAAACTTTTTGTGATTTTAATAATAATTAGGTTTAACCAAGGTAGTAAATGAGATCAGTTTGCCAGCTTATTAAAGTTTCAGCAAGTGAACCAGCAAATATATACACACTACTTTTGCAATTTTTATAGTCTGAACTACTTAGTTCAATCCTTATCTCATTCATATTTTAGATAGTAATTTTTATATCTTCAAACTTTTTGATCGTTGATAATTTTGAGATTTTTGATCAACCCTTTTCTTTGAAACCAGTTTCAGATAAACCAAGGATGTCCTAACTTAATGAACCAATGGTTGAAAAATTATGCAATAATTAAAAGTGACCATTAATTTTTTTCAGTTGCCGCAAAATTTCAATTAAGAAAATGTCTCTTAAAGCTCATGAGGAAAAGGGTTAAAGTTAGATTGATGAAATTTATATATAATTTTAAGCACATTTTTGAACCTGTTAACCTTGGCTTCATTATTGTACAGCTGACTTTCCCACCGTGAGTTTAAAGTACAATGTGTTTCGCTAATGGTATGTTAATTAGTAGACTGTACATAACTCTATTTTTTGTAGGTTTACAGAGTTAAAAGATTGTGCTGAATAGCAGTGTAACTTTAATATAGCTACACTGTATGGTAGAGCAAATTCAAGGTTAAAATTATTTCTTCTTTGTAGAAAACAATGTTTAAGAAACATAGTCACAGTTTGAACCGGCCAAGGATTGTTCGAATCAAGGTAAGTTTTTGCTTTCTAGAGTATAATATGCAATCACCTTTGCTCAGAGTCATTATTTTATGAAAGTAATATCACCTACATCAATTTTGCTTTTGTTTTATCACGTAGTTGAATGAACTATCACTGTACATCTTAATGTTTCTGTTATATATATAATTATTATTCAGTTCAAGCTTACAGCAAAGGACATGAAATCATTATATGTATTTGTTTGACTGGCTGTCATGTGAAATTGAATCATAGCATATAAATTTAGTTGTTACAAAATTTTGTCTGTTTTTCTTCTACATTTTCTGCAGCATTGAATTTAGTTCACTAATAATGTGTGTTTGGCTATTATACTAATAATATAATTTTAAGTTTTCCATGCACATCTAGCTATCAACATTTTAAGCTCAAAAAAACACAAGAGTTGCTAAATTTGGAGCCAACAGATGACAGTTGGCCAGGAGTTTCTTGATAAAGATTTGCAGTACTATCAAGCATGCCTGACCAATTATAGTACCATAATATTTGACCGAGCAAGCACCCATGCTTGAGTAAGCACCCAACCCTCTTTTCAGACAAAAGTTCTTGCATGGGGAAGTTTTTGTATTAAATATATACATTATTAATACCCACAAAAACAAGTATTTACTATAATGTACAATGAGAAAAAACTGTACTCATGAATATAAAAATGTGCCCACTCATGCGCTTGTTGATTGCGTCTGCTTTTTTACCACAAAGGAGATGGGCTGTCTAGACTGTTTTAGCCAAACTAATATTAATAAAGTATATAATGCACTTGAATGATTGTCCTAAACACATTTCACAAAAATATTTATTTTTAGAATTTTCTAAAAAAATATTTTAGCCAAACATGTTTCTGTATTAAAAAACAAAAGTCGATTGTGGTGCGAAAAAGAATCATAAAATCTCATTAATATTTGTGACATCATGTAAATAGGTCACCTCGTTGTTTTTTTAAGCTAGCTAGAACACTCTGAAATTAACCTTGAAAAGCATACCGAGTAAGCACCCATGCTTGAGTAATAACCCATCCCCAAACTTTCGCAAAACTTATTTCAGCAGTGGGTGGAAGCATATACATACTCGGTCAAATATGGTACTTGCTTAACCTGTTAAGCCTCAAGAAAATCATGATGTTTCAACACTCTGAACTCCTAAATTAAAATGCTACATGACTTATAGACTTGCATGACAGCAAATTGTAAGTGTAGCTAATGCAAAATATATTCTTGTTTTGCAGAACATTACTAATTCTGGTTTGAGATCATCCACTGGTTCATACAACCCTGCCGTTCTGTCATTCAAACCAATCCATGTTAACACTCCCTTGAATCTGGCACCAGTTGAGGAACCAAGCTTTGTATTTTGAGATCATTATAAAGTCTTAGTTGTCAAAGATGTGACAACTACTGTGAACCAATAATCTCTTGCATGCTCATAAAATTATAGGGTTTGAGTATCATAATTTATAGGCCATTATGTTATCCTTTCTTGTGCACTAATTGGACCAACTAAGGTGTCATAACGTACCTTCTTAAATATTCTCAAACAGTATTTTGCAAATGTGGTTTGCATTTTCAATTTGTGTTTTAGATTTGCATTGAGCAATAATTTATTCTAAAATTATTGAAGTACATACCTGTCAAATATGCAGCTACCGACATAGCACATGTGTGTTTTATATTATCATCCATGTGGGTGATGATGGCTCATGCAAATGGATGCAACAAGTCCCAACATTGTTAGACCAGCAATGTTGGGCATTGTTGGCAATTGTAATTGTTGCATGGTGCATGCAAATGAATGCAACAACTCCCAGCATTTTCAGTGATTGTCTAACAAAGTGATGTTTTCTAGTACAGTAATTCCGCAATGAATGGATGTAACATGTTGCCGCTACACTTTTCTGGTTACAGAACAATTGAAATGTTGGAACTTGTTGTACCAAAAGTTTTACCAGTTTCAAATTATTCGCAACATTCAACAAGTGACAACATGCCATGCAAACAGATGCAACATGTTGGCCGCAACAATATTACAAGCTGTTGGCCATTCTTAACACATACTGTAACATCATCTTATTTGCCAACAATCTTGCATCCATTTGCATGGGGTTTTAAGTTCTCCGAATAGTATGAATGCTTCTGTTCAAATTTTGTTGAGCTTATCTGTTGCTTTGTGTCTGCATAAAATTGCTCTATTTGAACACATTGAGTTGTTTTCCAGGTAGGGCTAGATCTATCTTTATTTTATTTCTGCCTTTCATATTTGAAACTAATGTTAAGAAGTGTATGAATCATGGTTTACTTTTTGCTGTGTTTGTGCATGCACTTGTAAAATCTTGTACTCAGTCGAACTTGGATCAAAAGGTCTTATCATCTTTTGTAATCATCCAAAATTTAAATTTAATCTAAATCTAAATATCATTTAGTTTGCAAAGACTGTTAGTTCATTGGGACATCATACTAAAATTATCTTGACAAAAATGTTCATTTAGACAGCCCCTTCATGAAGTAATGCTCAAATATCACACAGTTTATTGAAATAGCAATGTTTTGACCATCCAGTGTGTTTTTATCAGAAATGTTCTGTGTTTCACTCTGAAAGCATGGTTAAAGTAAGCTTTTTGTTTGTGTACCTGGAAGCTTGTTTCATAACAATACGTAGCAATAATGAGAACTAATTGCAATTGAAGAAATGTTTAGGAGAACATGCTGCAGTTTGAGTAAAGACTATAAGGAGCTGGACCCCTTTAAACTGCAAGTCAGGAAGCTCTAACAAACTGCAACATATTATGACAAACATTTTATTCTAATCAAATGCTGACACTGTTTGCTATCACTCTGGGAAAATTTGTTTTTCCCATAGAAATCTTTTTGTGCACGTCCATTTGTCCTGTGGTAAAGGTATATGATTCATTTGTGATATTTATGTTCATTTTCTGTGTTGTTGCGGTTACCTGGATTGCATACAAAATTTGTCACCCGAATCTAAACTGCAAGCATAAAAAAGGTTATAAAGATTTGGAACATTTTTGCTAAGGCCATATCATGAATCATCAATTGTGTTTTTAAGGTGTGTTTCAGTTGACTTCAAGCCGATTTTTAGCAACATTAAGTTGGTTACAGAATGTGTTGGGTGACAACGATAAAAAGAAAATCAAATATAGAAACTTTTATGTCACAGGTTTGGTGAAGATCAAAATGCAATGTTTTGAGTTGCAAAGGTTTAGAAAACAAGGTTGCATTTTGTATGTTTGCTAAAAAGTTAAAAGTTGAGTCCTGGCAAAGTGCTATTTCAGAGATACAACTATTCTTTTTGTAATTTTTGTTGGTTGCTTTTATAATGCAACTTTAAACATTATTTTAATATACAGTTGGTTAAGCTAAGTACTTTGATAGAAAACCAACTTTGGTTTTCAACTTACTGTTTTGAGTGTGTAATAGGTATTATTTTAAGAGACAGAGAAAGATTGTTTGAGACATTGATGATTATTGTTTGAATTTCTGTGTGATGCTTTTAGTCAATTAGGTTTGGTCTCTGAATTTTGAAGGCGAGAGAGAACCTTTACTATTGAAGTTTGCACAATGGTTTTGTAAAGACCATGCAATGACATACAAAGCTACAGAGCATAATAATACCATTTTTAGTTTAAAAACCCTCTGATTGGATAACAATTTTGTTTATTAGCTTAAAGAACTTCAAGTTTTCCTAAACTTGTTAAGTTTTCATTTTGCTTGTTAGCAATGAAGACAGAATTTTCTGAAAATGCAAATCTTTGAGAAAAGCAAAACTAATAAGTATCTTCTGACTTCAGGTTGTCTCTTTGTTAGTGAAACTGATATAATTGTAGGTTGTTAAACGAATTGAATTTTCTCAAGGTTCCTGCCGATTTTGAAAAAAATGTTTTTTACCCAACAAAAAAGCTGCAAGGTCAAACAGTACAGATGCAGAAAGGTCAAATATTTTATAGTATATATTCAATGATTATGAAGGGCAGTTGCTATAATTTATAAAGGCAGTTGTAGGGAAATTTTTTACTCGGTGGACAGTTGACTATTTTTCTGCTGATCAGTTTTTAAAGTGAAAGTCACAATTTTTTTTAAAAATTGAAAACTTCAGAACTATTTTCTTGAAACAATGAACATGATCCTTCACTCTTCAAGACCAACAAAATGAATGGTCACTATATTGGGTTTCATCAACTGGTTCAAAAGTTAGAATGAATAACACCAATAAATATTTTTTTTTTACTTGAGACAAACAAAATGGACGGTCACTTTATAGGGTTCATCAACTGTTTCAAAATTATAATGATCAACCAATCATTTCTACTCTTCAAGATAAACAAAATGAACATGATTTTCATCAACTGGTTCAAAAGTAAAGACATTTTTAGTTTATATAAGACCACACTTTTAGCAGCATAAAGGTTAAAATGCTTCACTAACACACAGACAGCCTGAAGTTGTTTTTGAATAACCTTGACAAAACTTTGTTTTCACGAAGCCCTGTAGTTTTGTATATTATATTGGAAAGTTTGAAGGAACAGAGATTGATATTTATCTTTATATATTTATATGAATATTTTGTACATATATTTTATATCAACAGAACAGATAGCAAGATTTCAAGTATGCTAAGAATTAATTGTGACAAAGAGAGTAACTATTTATTCACTTAGACCAGTGGTTTGTTCCTTATCGTGTATCAGTTAGACAAAAACACGTTTTGCTGCAACACATTAAACATGAAATATATTAATAAAAACTTGGCGGTGTTGTCTTTTATTTGTTGTCATTTATTTATAACACACAACTATGCTGAAAGGTCAGTAATTTCCCTATCACATAAACTGGGCTATAGACCTTATTCATAAATGGTGGCGATTTTAATATTCTTTTTTATTTTTTTCTCAGCGGGCACGGTAATAAGTCGCGTGTTCTGATTGGCTCTGTCATTTATGAGCGGGCACATATTTTCCTATCTTTGACCACGGTCAAATATCATATATCCTTTGTTTTTACGAAAATTTTCAAAACTCGCAAA